>JAXGGA010022335.1:0-15146 GCA_038373865.1 Uloborus plumipes | reverse complement strand
CAAAATTGAAGATTGGTGCTGGAGTAGAAGATGAAATGAATCATAAAGTTAAATTTCAGATATTGAATGGAAGTACACTTTGAAGTTCGGATCGAAAAGAAACACTTCGTCTGAAAAACAATATATATACCTAGGTTTGAAAATAATCCTCAACTCAATCCCCAGGTTAGACGTCATATTAGTATAGTGTGAATGGTATATTTGGGTGGGGAGGGGGATACTTCGTCTAGTTATAAGGAAACCCATTTCCCCACTTTAAATAAGTTTACTATTCATTTTGTATCAAAGAGTTTTTGTTTTTTTTTAAACATTTTGAACAGTTTTGAATTAAAAAAGAGTGGTTGTGCGGGGAAGAAAGGGGTAGGGGGGTGAACCTGACAAATCTATAAGCTCATGCCAGCTCACTTTAAACATATTCATGTTTGTTTACTACTTTTTAGACCATCACGAGCAAGAGAACTTAGTATTTAAATAAATAGAATCTAAAAAATATCATTTTTTTCCTATACAGTTTTATTCAAAAATTCAAAAAAATATGATCCCATTGAGATCCCAATCTAAAAATTTGTACAAACATAGATAAAATACACAAGAATTTTTGAGAATTTTTTCAAAAAAATTCATTATATGTTTTTTGAGAAATTTAAATTTGAAATTTAAATTTCATTTTTTGAAAAAGAAAATTTTTATCAAATTAGTCATGTTGCATATCCGATTAAGCGGCAACTAACGTACTTTAAAATGCCATTTACCAAATCGTTCTATCTATATTTGGTGCCGAGTTATGGTCCCTTTTATGTACCCTTATTCATGGAAAAACGAGGGTTTTTCCAAAGTTCAAAGTCTCATAAATGAAAAAATAATAGAGATAAAAATCCAAAAATTGAGACTTTTGATTACCTCAAGGGGTAAAATTGATGAGCCAAATGTGAAAGAAATACAAAAATGTAAGGTAAAATTTTTCTCAGATTTTGGATCACTTGACGTGGAATGACCCATAAGAGCTTTGACAAGAGCATTTAAAATGGTTAGTATCATTAAGCAATTATTTGATTTCATTCAAGAAATAAGTTATAGCTATACAGGTAAACGCAATTTCAGGAATTAGACAGTTGTGAAATAAATTTAGCTTTTGATTATTATTACTTATTACAAAGCCGTATCATCCAGAAAAAAATTTCGGGAGGGGCCTAGTTTCACACATTGCCCAAACACATACATTTTTTGTGTGCTATGAGTCTAATTTCTAGCTAACCCCCCCCCCCCATACACACGATGTTTGATGTGTGTGTGTGTGTGTGTGTGTGTGTGTGTGTGTGTGTGTGTGTGTGTGTGTGTGTGTGTGTGTGTGTGTGTGTGTGTGTGTGTGTGTGTGTTTCATTTCTTTTTTCTTCTTATTTTCTTGAACTGACCTTTATTGGAGATAGAGATGCAAGAGAGATATGCAATGAGAACTTTTTTAAATGGGGGTAGAATATCCGTAATTTAAGGGGGCCTTGGGTTCCTCCCCCATGTAAATGTTTGAAAAAAAGTTTTAAAATTCTGCATTTTGAGGCCTTATATGGTGCAATTGGGACTTCAAAAACATGTTGGAAAAGTAGGCAAACAGCAATCTCATAAATTTTCTGCGTTCTTTTGCATATTAAGATTAATTAGACATTAAAATAATGTTTAGTTTCAGAAAGGAAGGGAAGAGAAAAGATTAACACATTATCACTTGCTTACATCGGTTTTCACTATAGTTACATAGTAGTTTTTGATTAGTTACCCAACTTACCGACAGAGACAGCACTTACTAGTAACATAAAATAACCAATAGCATAAAACACATAAAAGTCTTTAAAAGAAATAGTGTACTGAGTTAAAAAATAATTAATGAGAGAGTATAACATTCTGGCCATTTAGTTAATTCATAGTTTAATTACACTGGCGGAAAAAAAAAATCCCAACACCAAGAAAGACTTGTGTTAGATAAACGAAATTTGGTAGGCGTGTTTATACAACTGAAAGATGACATCGATTGAAATTTCGTGTTCCGCGCATAAGTGTGGCGCAGCTGGAGTCACTCAGAACATGCAAATAAGGCTTGTTTTAAAAGCGTGTTGTGAAGCTCATGTGTATTATTTTTCCGTGAAATTGGACGAATTGCGTTCATGTTAGCCAGGAATACCTTTTAAGAAGACGAAGAAGCCATTATCAACAGCTCACCGAGTTTAAACGAGGTCGTACAATTTGGCTACGAGAAGGTGGATTTACAATTCGCGATATTGCAGAAAGACTTGGGTGAGAATGTTTCCACCATGCATGATTATTGGAAGCTATGAGCAAGGGATGGTACTACCTCAAGAAGATCGAGTTCCGAGCTGCCACGTGGCATGACTGAGAAGGAAGATCGCCGAATCTTGCGTACGGCTGTGGCGCATCGTACTGCATCTGCGACTGACATTCGAGCTGCAGTTGGTACCGTCGTGACCCAAGGAACGGTAAGAAACTGTTTACTTCAAGGACAGCTCCGAGCCAGGCAGCCTGTAGCAGAGGTATTCCATTGACTGCAAACCATTGCCTTTTTCGACGGCAGTGGTGCCACGACAGAGCTCACTGGAAGTCGGAGTGGAGATCTGTTGTAATTTTTGATGAAAACAGATTCTGAATTAGTGCCAGTGGTGGCTGTATATTGGTCAGAAGGTGGACAGGGGACCGCCTGCATTCAAGCGGTCTACGGCCTAGACACACGGGACTCACACCTGGAGTTATGGTCTCTGGAACAATTTCCTACGACAGCAGGGGCATTCTTGTGGTTATTCCAAACTCACTGATTGAAAATTTGTCATCAGTCTGTTAATTTAACCAGTGGTACAGCCCTTCGTGAGTAGCATTCAAGGGGGCGTTTTCCAACCGGATTACGCTCGCCCTCACATCAGAGTGATGACATGTTACCATGGCCTGCAAAATCACCAGGTCTGTCTCCAATTGACAACGTACGGGATATCATGGGATGGCACCTCGAGCATCATCCACAGTCAGCAATGACGGTCCTAGTATTGACACAGCAAGTGTAATGCCGGGTCTACACTCTTCCGAGGCCCTCGCGAGAGACCACGTGACAGACCGAGAGTAAGAATATACAGGGGTCCCTCGTGTCGCTCTCGAGAAGCCTCCTCTCGCCCTCTCGTGCCTCGCGATGTCTCCGCTTGTTGTCGGTCTCTTGAACACGAGTCAAAGGAGACCCCCGTGTAGGTTGCTCCGCTCGCGGCCAAAGAGGGACCGGCGCGTCAACCATTTTGTTTCACCCCTTGTTCAGAATCGATATCATGATTTGATTGTTGATTGTAAATGATAGTCATATTTAATGTAGAAATGCAATCAAAAGCAATGACTGCCCCCCCTCCCTTTAAATTATTTATGCTAAAAATAGTGCAAGTCATTTTGTTTCGAAAACGAAATGCAATACTTCATGTATCTATTGCTATTTTATATTTTTGTGAAAATTATTAATAATCTAAAGGCTAAAAATACAAAATAAATATTACTTCAAATATGTAAAAGGATTTCAAATTATTTAGAGCTTTTTACCGCATAAAAAAAAAAAAAAAAAAAAAAAAAAGATTTCGGCTGTAAAATAGGTCAATAAAGGTTCTTAAAAATGCGTTCAAGTAGTTAAAATTTTATAAATTTAATACAAGAGTGTTGACACTTTTTTAGCGAAATTTCAGGTTATAATTATAATGCAAGATCCACCCTTAAGACATTTTATAGCACATTACTCAAAAATGAGAATGCTCATTTTAAATAAATAAATAAATAAAATAAAAACATAAATATTCTTTATTTTTCCAAACATCAAAGAATATGTATGTTCTGAAGAAGAAAAAAAAAAGAGGGGGAAGTAAAATTCTATATACCTGATAACTTATCGTTTGCATTTTTAGTTGGCACTAACTGCCTTTAATTTTGATGATATTTGACATTCAAAAACTATTTGATTGAAAAAAAGTCAAAAGTAAACGAATAATAAGTGCGATCTAGAAAATATCTCACATCAATTTTGAAGAATTATAGAACAAACAAAAAATTACTTTTACACTACAATACGGAAAGTAAATAAATACAGAAAGATAATTTAGGCAACTTTTTCTCAGATGAATTTTGTTTTCAGAAACACAGTACACACATTTTTTTCTGCATTAAAAATAAGTTCCTTGTAGCCTCCAAAAGGCATGTGTGGTGTAGCGTACATAGACTTAGGTGCGCCCACCTGCAAGATTTGTAAGTGCGCCCCTCCCCCCTACAAGAAAATTATATATAACTCTAAAAAATATATTTTTAGTGTGACTCATAGTGCTATTTTATCGTGCGCCCTCAGACATCTTGCACCCCCCCCCGCGCCGAGGGGTCTGTGGGGTACGCCACTTTGTGTACGCAATGTTTTATTTCATTTTGCGTTTGCAACATTTATTGTTATTATTTATGTATTATTATTTTTATGTATTTACTTTTGTTTTATCATTTTCTTTTCAACTGTATCTTGATTTTTATCATATACAGTCCTAACAGAATAAAATTTTTTGTCTGAAGTTTTCTTTTCTTTTTTTATCATCTAAGTTTAAACACTTGATTTCCGTTTTGAGAATTAATCCTGATTTTAAAATACAGTCAGTACCGTAATAATGTGATCCAGAGTGGACCAAAATGGTGGGCAATTTGTTTTTTTTACTGACCATTCGCTTGTCCGAGAATGTAGATAGCCCTCTCGTTGCACCCCTTATCTCCCCTTGATCGGGTAATAAATCTCCTGGCTGCTCTCGACCAGCTCTCGCCGAGAATGTAGAGCCACGGTAACAAGCATGGAACTCCATACCACAAAGTGACATTCGGCACCTGTATGACATAATGCATGCACGCTTGCCTTCAAAATTCTGGAGGTTACACCCTCTATTAAATTAACATAATTTCACATTTGCACAGCATTTTCTTGAGCTTAAATGTAGGGATTTTTTTTTTCCGCCAGTGTATTTGATAAGAAATGGGATTGAAGCACTTTTAAAGGAGTTTCAAAAAGTTATTTAATGATTTTCAAAGACTCTAAAACAGTTAAAATTCTTTACAGCACTTCATTTGCACTTTCCAGTCTCTGACGTTTTAATAGTTGATTGGACAGTCTTACGAAATTGTTAAAACTTTGAAAGACACATCTTTTAAAGATTAAAAATAGATATTAAAAAATACTTATAACGACAATTTCTTTTTCAATCACTAGTACTGCAGAAAACGAAAAAGAATACAAATAGGGTAATATTTTTCTCGTGCTTAACATATTAATAAAGGAATCAATTACAAAGTAACTTCTAAAATACTGAATTAGGTATTAAATGAATAGTCAGAAAAGAAACATGCGAGTCACAAAAAATTATTTTTGAAAATATGCTACAAAAAATGCTAGCATATGATTTTTGCATTACGCAGAATATTTTTTTTATTCAAGAAGTTGAGTTTCGCGCAACTTGATGCAAACATCCCCCCCCCCCCCCATTTGTGTTATAAACATAAAAATTCAGGGTTTACAGCTACATTTAACAACGTTTTCGAGGTTTTTAAGCATTTGTAAATGGAATTTTTTTAAAGTAACTTTTGTCTAAGATTGGTGAGCGTCCAACAAAGCAGAGGGTCTGTGAAAGTATCTGTTTTTGTGTGGTCTTGTTGATTGAAGACATGTTTAGCTATTAAAATCCCTCGAGGGTTACAAATGCTTATAAATGGGGACCAAAAAAGTACCCTCTTAATTGAATCATGGCGGTGAGAAGCAATCTCAGCCTAGTCGGTAACTAGGGGCCCGGCGATTAGGGGGTAAAAATCTGAGTTTTGTAAGTTTTATGGGGGAGGGGGGGGGGCGCCGATCAAACTGACGAGTTGCTTTCCTTGAGCCTGAATTGATTTGAGAAAGAGAGCTGGAAGTGCTAATGAGAGTCTTGTTTTCAAGTAATGTTTTGCAGCTAATGAGAATTTGAATTGATTTTTATTTTTGTACTTTTTCAAATTTTCACTCGTTTAATAGTAAAAAGGAAAAAAAACTCTTTTTTTTGCTATTTTAAATTAAAAAAAAAGGAAAACTTTTTTTTCCTGTTTTACATTATAAAACATTTCGGGTTTCCGGGGGGGGGCGGGCCCGTCGGCCCCCCCTCTGGATACGGCCTTGACTTATTATTAATCAAAAGTTTGAATTGATAACATCGCAATAAATATATACATTTATATGAAAATAAACAAATAAAAAATTTTGGACTAGGGAAGTTCCGTTTGAAACGCCCTCTCCCCCAAATATACGTAGCAACTGAATTACATTCAACAAATCAAATACCTTATTTTTCATTAGAGGAAGCTTTGTTATTGCAGAAGTTGCATGGGCAACAGCCTCTGAATAAAATTATAGTAAAATATACTGTGAAAGTGAAAGAATCAATTTTGGAAAACAATGCTAAATTAAAAAGAAGTTATAAAGTTATTGGACCAACATAATACAGAAAGAGAAAAAGAAAGGGAGAAAAAAATGCTCTAATTAGAAGTTTAACAAACGAAAAATATATACTTTTGAAAGACATATTTGATACAAGACATAGAAACGTACATTTAAAATAAAAAGGCTTTCACTATAAAAGTTTTAGAATTTTTATTCCAAAATAAAAATATACATACTTTTAAAACAAATCAAATTCAATTAATTTTCAGACAACTAATTAGGCTATTTTCTTTTCGCATATTTTTTATATTCTCCTTCCTGCATTGACAGTTCAGCATATAACTGCTTCACTATCCTCTTTCTTTCTTCGTCCGCTTCAAGAGCTTCTTTCATTTTTTCCGATGCTACGACTTGGGCATCGCGGCAAATCTCTCTCACGAGAGATTTTTCCTCCCTTCTGATCTTTTGCTCAACACTCTTCACTAATTTTCTCTTTTTCGGTATGTCATTCTTTTTTAGGCTGAATTTAGACTCAAAAGCAGGCTCTAACATTTTTAATGGTTTCGGTTTTGTGTTTCGAAACACAAGATGGCTTAGAGATCCTTCACTCTCAGATAACTTCGTTTTCAGCAAATTAACTGCTCTAACAAGAGCATCTGGATACTTATCCAAAGGCAGTTGCTGACATATGCTTAGTGTTTGGCTGAATATTTCCTTGTACGAAAGTAAACTAGAATATAAAAGGGCAAAGCCTTCCAACTGATTTATGATTTCAAAAACAATGCTAATTTTTGTAGAATCATTAGGGTTTTCCATTTTAAAGTTCAAATGACTGATATTTGTTTTGAATTCTTCATCAGGAACCAAGTTCACATTTTTCTTTAACTTCACTGACAAATTTCTATCTACAGATTTTACTCCTAATGATAATATTTTATTCAAGAACTTGATAACTTCTGGCACAAAGCGTTTAGAGTCTGTTGCACATTTAAAAATCATTCTACTTATAAAGAGTCTGTAAATTACATTTCGAACTGATGCATTATAGTCTCTACTTAAAATATCACACATAAAAATGTAAGCAGGAGTCATAACTGGATGCTTAAAATCTGAAACAGAATACAGATTAACACAGACATTTAGCAATAATATATTTTTCAGAGGAAGATTACAGTTTTTCTTTTTTGCACGAAATAATTGCTGAAAACTCTGCTGCTCTTGATCCAAAAACCTAAGTATAATTTTACCAGTTTTTAAAGGAAAAATTTGCGCTAAGTCATATAGGTAAGGGAAATATGCAGCACAGTTCTGCACATGATTTTCACATATTTCTAGCATATACTCTATGAGTACACTTAAAAAATTTTCAAGTTTGATCAAACTTTCTTCAGATTTGCATGGTAAATGAGATTTTAAGATATTGCCTACTTTATTTGGTAGTTCATCTAAAACACAGTTTGTAGCTATAAGGTCAAAATCTGCTCTTGTTTCCGGAATAGACAATTCTTCATTTTCTGCTGCATTTTCATTTGCAGTAAGCATTTTTAAAGATGCAGTCTCTATATCAGCATCCTTTTCATCATTATCATTATCTGATTCAGACATAGATTCGTCACTTTCATCCACTCCTAAATATTCGGGTTTATTGCTGTCACCCACACAGCTTGTAGCTATAATGTCAAAATCTGCTCTTGTTTCCGGAATAGACAATTCTTCATTTTCATTTGCAGTACGAATTTCTAAAGATGCAGTCTCTTTATCAGCATCCTTTTCATCATTATCATTATCTGATTCAGACATAGTCTCGTCACTTTCATCCACCTCAAAATGTTCGGGTTTATTGCTGTCATCCAAACTTCTACTTTCTGTTTCATTTACAGGCATAGGTTGTATATCAAATCCATCATCAATACTATCAGCAGAAAAATTATTATTTATCACATTATCAGCACCAACATTCATTCTTTTGAGTCTTTCTGCTTCTAATTTCTGGAACTTTTCTTGTTCTTCTCTCTCAATTTCTTCTGAGGTTTTCAAGGGTTTGAAACAGTGGCTCTTATTTCAAATTTCAAGTCCTGAAGGGTGACATCATATGAATCTTTCTTTTCGGGCTGTTCAACTGGCTTCTTGCTTCTTATACTAAACACCACGCTCAAAATATCTTTCCAATCTTTGTCTAACTTTTCAGTCAAATCTGCATTCTCCTCATTTTCAGTCTTTTTTTCTTGCTTCCGCATTTTGCTTTCTACAATGAGGTCATTGATAATCTCTTTGTGTGATTTAGGAGTCTCTCCCCTAACATCAGAAGAAAATCCTCCAAAATGTGCTTGCTTCACAAAATTTGCAGACAACTGCTCATCATCTTCAGATTCATCAATTCTGCCCCCATATTTGTCAAGCTCATGTAAAGGTTTGCCTTTATGTGTCAAATGCTCTTGCTCATTCAGCGTTACGACACTTTTCTTCAGCTTCTGCTTTCGCTCATGAACCAATCTCAGGACAGCTTGCTCTTCAGAAGGGAGGGAACCATCCATCAGCCTTTTGTCGATAAATCTATTAGCTTTTCCTGTTTTTAGCTTCTTTTTGTGCAACTGATCTTTCAGCAGCAGTGCAGACAACTGCTCATTTTCAGATTCATCACTTCTGCCCCCATATTTGTCAAGCTCATGTAAAGGTTTGCCTTTATGTGTCAAATGCTCTTGTTCATTCAGCGTTAAGACACTTTTCTTTAGCTTCTGGTTTCGCTCATGAACCAATCTCAGGACAGCTTGCTCTTCAGAAGGGAGGGAACCATCCATCAGCTTTTTGTCGATAAATCTATTAGCTTTTCCTGTTTTTAGCTTCTTTTTGTGCAACTGATCTTTCTGTTTTGCATGGCTTAGGGCTTGTGAGATACCTGGCAAACCCTGAGTGCCTTTGACCTTTTGGCCAAGAATTGTATGCTTCTGGCGATTCATTTTTATGTTGAATGGATTTGCTGATGCATTCATTGCAGTAACTTTCTTCCTTATATTTTTACGCCCCATAATTTGTTTCAATCTAAGGGGAAAAAAAGTTTCATATTTAAACTAGACATAAAGAACATTCCACATACATGCATTTTCACATTAAGTTTTTGAATGGGGCTGTCCATAAATGATGTCATGTTTTTAAAATCAAGATATTTGACCACGCTCCCCACCTCTATCATATTTGAACTTATCCCCCCCCTCTAGTCACACTACAAAACATAAACATATTGTTATAAAAACGTTTTTCTGCCAACCAAAATACAAGATGTCATACTTCTTGCTACCCCCCTAAATCTAAAACATAATACAGACTAACACACACATTAAACAATAATATACTTTTCAGAGGAAGACTACATTTCTTCTTATTTTCACTAAATAACTGCTGAAAACTCTGCTGCTCTTGATCAGAAAACTAAGCATAATTTGACCTGTTTTTAAAGGAGAAGTTTGTGCTAATGCTGTCATAGAGGTATGGGAAAAAAGCAGCACAGTTTTGCATATGATTTTCACATATTTCTAGCATGCACTCTATGAGTACACTAAAGTTATCTTGTCACAAACTAAGTCATTTTAAAAGCCCCCCCCCCCCTATTCTAGACATCATTTATTGATAGCCCATATTCTAGGATTATTGATTTAAAATAGCAGAGTCGAAAAGCAACTAACTACAGTAATTTCCAATAGTCAATTCTGCATCAGATTTAAGACTTGGCTAAACATACAGGAACAATTGAAGTAATATAACTAAAGTTATAAATCACTGATTCAGAGGTATCTCTAAGTTCTGAGTGGGAATTTTTTTTTTCTCTTTTAAAAGACATTAATGTTCTTCAAAAATATTCGGCGCGGAGCAAAAAAAGAACTACTAACCTCTACCAAGAAGAGATAGAAAAAAATGAGAAAGAGTTCTGCCCATTAATAACAAAGTTGTACATACCCTATGGCTATAACATAATAGCTGCTTTTTCTCTTCATATTTGACTGAATTACTTAAGTTTTTATTAAAAAATACATTCAACGGCAACATTTTTATTTAATCCCATCAACTTCCCTGCAAACGAGCAAAACTGTACTAGTGCAACTAGCATAGGCGTCACCGAGGTCTTATTATTGGGGGGGACGGAAATTGATCTCATTTTGGCTTCAAAAATTTCATCGTGCGGTACGAAAAAGATCTGTAATTTGGGTAGCCAGAGGGAAGGCGTCTATCGCCCCCCCCCCCCGGGTTTTAGAAACGATTTGTGTGCAAAGATTTACAAAGGTATTTTGTTTTTTATTTTCTTTATATACTGAGTATGTTTCCCTTGCCAGCCCCCTTCCCCCTCACCGTAAACTTGAACTGGTGAGTCTGCTACAAAATGCTATGTGACGTACTATAGCACATAGATATCTTACCAAAAACATTTCACTTTTGGGCAATTCCACGTGACTCACGTTACAATTTGACGTGATTTTACAAAAGTAAATGTTATATATATTAAAGAAATGCCATGCTTGATTTAAATAAAGCTGTTGACAGTCATCTGGTATGCCAGTGAGAACCTGTGGATGTCAGCATTTTAAATTTCAACAGAAATAGATGGTGTTTCAACCTTAATTTAACATCGTGACTCACGTTACAAAAAAAAGGAACTCAAGTTTTTTGGATAATTAAAAACCTAAGATTCCTGCTCTTTCAGAATAATAAAATTTAAAAACTGCTTTTTATGGCACAAAATATGTTTCTAAGTTATGATATATACGAAAATAAAGTTCATTCTGCAGTCACTAATTAAGTTAATCAATATTTTGAGTGTGACTCACGTTACATAGTTTCGTGACTCACGTTACATCTCCGTTTTAGTCCTTTACTTTACATCTTATTTTGAAAATTTTGTGTAGAGATTTCGGCTAAATTCAATTAAAATTAATGCTTAATGGCTTGTTTTCTTTAGTTGATCAGTTTTAAATACAGTAAAACCTCTCCGAGCGGTCACTTTTACAAAGCGGCCACCCCTCTTAACGGCCAATTTTTCGCCGCACGAATTTTTTGTCCCATAGACCTAGGGTTAAAATTCTCCTTAGCAGCTGCCATCTAACCCCTCTGAACGGTCACAGAGTGGATTCATCAATTCAATTTTCCAAAACATATGTTTGTCTTTTTTTTATACTACTTCCCGTATTTTCTCTGTGGCTTCATTGTACTGATTTCAAATTCTCAATTCATACATCTGAAAACTTTTACAGGATACTACACACCATTACATTTCATCTGATACCAATCATAACATTTAATGTTGCATAATGGCTGTAAAATTAGTTGACTGCTGTCAGAAGTAGGCTCTTCAAAGTACTTACTTTTCTCATCCACTACTGATGAATAATTAAATTTTAAGCATCTCAAATAAGAGCAAGTGAGATTGTGTGAGAGCAAGTTGACCGTGCTTTTTAAAATTTCTCTTATGTTCCAATTTTATATGTGCATATATTTTTTTTTCTCTCGCTCAAGCTAATTTTTTAAATCATTTTCGTTTAGATTTTCTTGGGATAAATAATTTTTTCAGCATGAGTTCGATGGACATTGAAATCTTCTTTTCAAATGCATATTACATTTACGGATGAGTATTGAGTAACTCACTTTTGACTACAGTTTAACTGTGATGTGAATTAACGGAATTTCTCTTTGTTTTGGCGAGTCTTCCATAGTGTATTTACATATTTGTATACTTGTTGAAGCGATAATTAAGAAGTTTGAATTTAGCCAAAATTTCCTTTGAAAGTTTCAGAATTTTATTTTTCAGCTTATATTGAATTGCTAGAGACAATATCCTTAGATTTTCGACTTTTCTCGTAAGACATTCTTTCATCCAGAGACAATGTTTCTGTTTACATGCAATGTACTTACCTTTTTGCTTTAATTTTTCTCAGCACCTTTTCTGTCATTCTACGGTTACTCGTTAAATATTTAAAAAAATTCTTTTACTGGAATGAAAAACCTTTCTTAGATACGGAAGAAAAATATGTGCATGCATAAACACATGCTACACATTGGAAAGCTGAGGGCCAAAACAGGGACCCAGTGCACTAATTGAAAGATTATAAAACACTAAAAGAACTAAAATTATGCTATTTATATTCAATTTCATCAGTATTATTAATTATATATAGGTGTGTACAAGTGCTAACCCTCCCTTTAGACCCTAAAATACCATCAGGGCACATTAAATACTTTTAAGAAGTTAATATTAGCTTGTATTGGCTGTAACTCACTTTTCGCGTGACTCACGTTACAAAATAAACATCCTTATTTTTTGAATAAAAAAACAAAAAGCTCTAAATTGGCCTATAATTTCTTTTTTGTAATATACATGAGTAGGAGAAACAGGAAAAAAAAATTTCATTTATAAGCTATAAAATCTGGAAAAATTAAAAAAAATAAGTTTTCGTGACTCACGTTACACAAAATTTAATGGTTTAAAAACTACTTAAAAAAAATTATTTTAAGAATAAATTTCAAAATGTACTATTAATAATTGTTTTCTTATCGAATAAATCTGTCTCGAAAAAATGCAATTAAATTGTGGAAACAGGCTAAACCAATAAAATATGCTCGTTTAAAATTGTGTCTAGCAGAGAGAGACTTTTATAAGATTGTGAGCTCATAGAACAAGTTCTTTTACAAAAAGAAAATGATTCACCTGAAGTTACCTTATTCTAATTTGTAAACTTCAATCAATATAGAGAACGTACAAAAAAAAAAAAAAAAAAAAAAGACACATTTCAAAAAAAAAAATTTAACACTGAGTTCCCATTTTGCCTGGAATTGCCCCTTTGATCTTTTTAAATGAATTGGAGTTAACATACCTATTGTCTAATTTTACAAATTCAAGCAACATGAAAAATAAGATGAGACACAAAAGATATCAGCCCACGAAAAGATAAAAATTTAAAATATTTATTCCAAAACTAGACCAAAAACATTTCTGTGACTGTTTTTGCTGAGGATGAGTTTTTTTTTTTTTTGCAATTATTTTTGAATCAACATTGTCCAGTACATCTTTGTGGACATAACACATTGCAACGTGGTTTAAACGTCAGTTTAAACCAGAAAACCACTTAAACTTAAAAGTTTAAAAATTCAGAGTTCAGTAGAGATTCTAAAGTTTTGGTTTCATAACTTTTTGCAAACATAGGAAAAAAGAATGAAATATGAAATAAACGTTTGATTGAGCATACAAATTTCAAACAGCTAAAATATTGATAAAAATTGAAAAATAAAAAATATGTAAAATTAGAGAGTTGAGAAGAAAAATTTTCAAGGGAGGGGATTTGCGCCAAAGTTAAATAGCTAACTTTACTTTGTTCGGTTATTGTCTACATAAGAACTTTCTTTTTTCTGAAGTCAATGTATCACTTGATTATTGATTTGTTGTAACGTGTGTCCTCTTATTTCTGAATTTTTAAGTGAAACTTGTGAAAAAATATTGGGGGGATGAGAACCTCCTGCCGGGGGACGTGATCTTCGATCCTCACTTATCTTGCCGCAGATGGGAAGTGACATGAAATTAAATAGCTTACTTTATTTTATTCTTTACAATGTCTTCATACGAAGAACTTTCTTTTTTCAGAAATCAATGTATCAATTGATTATTAATTTATTGTAACGTGTGTCCTCTTATTTCTGAATTTTTAAATTTTAAAGTGAAACTTGTGAACAAATATTGGGGGGGGACTGTCCCCCTCTTCAAAATTATTGGGGGGGGGGACGCGTCCCCGAATCCTCATAGGCCGTGACGCTTGTGGCAACTAGAAAGGTCACTTGTTATAGTTATTCTTGAACAAGAATAAAACTGCAACAGATGGAGTGAAGCATGAATTTTAGTCAAATGTAACGTTGTTGTCAGTTATTGCCTGATAAACTCCATTTTATGGCAAGACGGATTTTAGTCTTGGTGCCTCCAACAGCTAGGTTATAGTCTGCTTTTAATATTTTACTTCAAAATTGAAGTTTTAAATATTTTTATTAAATAATTTTGACTGTAATACAGCATGGTGCAAGTGATGTTCATGTGACGTAAAATGGGAATTTGTACTAGAGCAATAACACATCCCAGTACATGTCAAGTGAGAGAATTCTCCAAATGTTTCCTATCCGATTGAGTGGTGAGTTTGAACATTTTATTGCTTGAATATTTTAGAAAAATTATTTATTTTCACAAAATATTCACATATAAGGCAAAATTCCTTTGATGAACACAACATCAAACTAGAAAATTCCATTTGTTTGCTAGAATAAAGATGCATCTCATTATTTTAGCGATGTTGACAAATGATTTGTTTAAAGAAAAATTAACATTAAAATAACTTTCAAAGTTTCTTACACAGACAAGATTCTTTATTTAAAAAATCATCTATTTACTTAATGGTATGCTCATGCACTACTCTTAACTGTTCTAAAAACTACATCAATGACGCAAAAAAAACAAAAAAAGTAAGAAAATGGCAATCTTTGTGGTATTTTCAATATATACATATATATGAATATATTGATTACTGAATGAACAAATTCATGTTAATTAACATTTCAAATAAAGTATTAATTGAAACCTAATTCAGGAAAAGTATTTATTTAACACAAGCCATGTTTTGATCTTGAAAGTATGGCACAATTTGTCAAGTACATGTGAAGAAGTGAAATA
>JAXGGA010022334.1:0-15148 GCA_038373865.1 Uloborus plumipes | reverse complement strand
TAACCTTTCACGAAAATAATTCAAAGTCCTAAAGTTCGCGGGAAAATATTCAAAATTCGCGCGAAAACCCTCGCGGCGGCCCTGGGGAGGAGGCGGCGGTGGGAGGAGGCGGCGGGAGGAGGCGGCGGGAGGAGGCTGTGGGAGGTGGCTCCAGCCTCACAGCCTCCTCTTGTCCTAGAACCGGCCTTTTATATCTACTTCCAATTTGATTTATTGCCATGTGGTACAGTCATAGAAAAGAAAAAAAGGAAACACTCTGAATTGTTCGGCTATTATATATACTTGCTAAGAACAAAAGAACAGTGCCTTCTGACATGGGTTAAAATCTCCTTTAAAACTATGTGAATAAAATTTTGATAAGAGGCCATATGCAAAGTGAAATATGAACACAAAGTCTGAGTTTTCAAATAGAAACCCCTACATTTGGTTGCATATTTAGGTGCGGACGACAAAAAATAAGCTGGGTGCCAAGTGCCATTACTTTAGGACCAGTAGAAAGAAAGTTATAGACGAACAAAATTTTAGGGACCGCCACCACATTTAAAACGCTACTTTCAATGTCAAAATTTTCAAATATTAGACAAATCATATTTTTTCTAAAGCTACTCGCTATAATACTTTTGCGTTTTGTAATTAATCGAAAATTCTCGAGTTTTGTTAAAGTTATAATATCTTTTGCGTCATCTTTTTATAATATCTTTTCATTGGGTTCTCATTGGTGGGGAGGGGGGGGGGTTCAAGGGGCATATACCCGATCTTATTTGCACCAAAAAACAGTAAAAACCACACTCAGTTATATGTAAACACAATAATTTCCTTAAAGCCATGGGCTATTGACCCCCCCCCCCCCCCGGCCCCAAACTACGCGCCTAGTTTCGATTACCAAAAACACTACTGCAAATTTGACAAGGATGATGATCGAACTTGACTGGACTGAATTTTGATTACGCAAAAGATAGACCGAAAGTCAACAAACAGGTTACCAGAAAGTTTGCCACTTTTGTGGATTTTCGCTGGAATAAAAATAAAAATATCCAATTGGATTCGCATTCAATTTCTGCTTGGCACCAATTTGTTCTGGTCCAAGTCCAACACGTGATTGAGATTGCTAAAAGGCGCATTTCGCGGTTTGCATTTAGTTTATTTTTTGCATTTGCATCTAGTCCATCGTAAGATCTAATAGTCCAAGATCTAGCAATAAAAAAAAACAACCATTTTATGACGTCTGGCTCTTTAAATATTATTCCTTATTCTCTTCTAAGCAGCATGCAGGTGCAGGGTGTCTGACGGCCCAGAGTGGTTGCGTTTGTTACTGCGCATCAGACTTGTATTGGTAAGAGTAGTGATTTTTTAGTCATTTTAGAGCAATTCCACGTCACATCAATCATGAATAGAAAGATTTTGACCTCGCCGTTTCCGATTACAGTAAAAATTGGTGTGAAGGACGCATATGACAAGATAAGTAATTATGCCAAGTTTTAGATTTTTACTTCAAAATTTGTACGAAATACTAAGCTGTTAAAAAAAGAAAACGAAAGTTTTTACATGGAGGTTTTTTCCAATTATAGTAGACTAAAAACTCAAAACCATTGTGAAGGCAAACAATAGAGCTTTCCATTAATACATTAAATGACGTACTTCCGACAGGTTTAAGTTTCTAATTGCCCCAAAATTGTAAAAAAATCACTATATTTTCCATGTGATGCGCAGTAAAAAACGCTATCTCTCTCAGCCACCTTACACCCCGTATGCTGCTTAGCAGAGTATAGGGAAAGATATATTGAACTATATTTATAATCTAATCCGAAAGGATGAATGGGATTATTGTAAAAAAGAGTTCAAGTTATTTGATAACATACATTTCCTCCCACACGGTTGAATATATTTCAAGCACAAACTCGAATTCACAGCAGTATTTTCAATTTTAAATTAGGTTTCATGTATGGGAATGTAGAATTAAGTTAAATAGTCTAGTTTATATTTCTATGTAAACAAAAACTTTAAGTTTATTAAAAGTATCCTGCTATTTGCGTTAAGTTTTCATTGAAAAAGACAGAAAGATAATTTTCTTTTACTGAGACATAACGGAGCTTCTTTTTAACTGCATACTTTGAAAAAAGACAAATTTCTGAGTTAAAAGTGTTTGTTTTTCATATCAGAAAATTTTAATCAATACAAAAAAGAAAGATTTTACTTGTAGTTAAACACGACTACGCATCTTGAAACTGCCGTCTTGTTTTACAAATAATAAAACCTGAACTCATTTACTTAAAAAAAACCTTCAGAACTAGTTTCCTTCAATGCAAAATCAGAATTAAATTGTTTCAAGAAATTGAATTACAGTCCATTATTTCGAGGGTTTGAACTAATTACAGGATATTACGAAGATAATAATACTTTGATCTGAAATGTTGCTTCGAAGTTCGATTAAAAACAGAAGTTTTACTTGTGAAAATTCTCTAGACTTTTGGAAGATAATTTTTTATCACTCTAAATATCAAAAGGGGTAGAATTTTAAGATGAATGATTTCTAATTTTGTCATAAAGGGTCTGCAAGGGAGTAATGTAATATATTAGCCCAAGATATTTTAGGAGATATCTTTACCATATATGTGTTTGTAAAAATAATTCATGCATAAATTAAACATCAGAGCAATGTTTTTTTCCTTTCAAATTACGTTATATACTTTCATTCCATGTAAGGGAATGTAAGGCAAAATGAAACTATATGTTTAAATTTTTCAAAATGAAAAAAAATGAAACGTCCTACTATGATAATAAATTAGTATGTTTGTAGGAGCAGTATCATTAATATGGACTACATTAATTGAATCGTTACTTCTTATGACTACAGTTATTTCGTGCTTTCGATACATCACGTTTTGTTGCCGTCTACCGACTAGCACGATATAACGAGGGTTACTGCCAGCCACCTTGTTTAGAGGTCAGAAAAGTCTTAACGGGTGAGAGTTCCGGGTTCGAATCCCAGCTCGCGCATGGATGTGAAAATTCATTTAATCCGTTTAAAACCTTAAATTGTAGGCACATAATGGCATACAAATCTACTTTATGAACAATATTAGTAAATGTCAAAAAATAAATGCTTAAAATCAACAAGCTCATATTATAAACCATTTTATGATAATTAGAGTTCTAGAGAGATGATAAATTTTAGTGAAAGCTACCGAAAATTTTGTTAGAATCTTACATTGGAAAAGGGTAAATTATAGAACTGGAGTTACGGTCTGTAGTTGGTAGACTTCCTCTGTAAGTAAAAGATTCTTTCGTACACTCTAGTATTTTTGTTTCTTCTTTTTATAAGGGAAAACAGCTACGTATAACTAGGGACATCCTTGAATAGGCCTATGCCTTTTCGGTTTTAACTATAATCCATTACCGCAGATATCGCAAACACCACCAGCATAATTTTCACTTATGCTAAATAAACAGGGAAGAATAATTTTTAAGGAATTTATTTGATGAACAAAATTGAATGCATTCTCGTACGCTTACTCTGAACAATTAGAGTGAGCGATCTCGCTAAAAATGCTTTAATCCTCTTATCTCGTAACCCAATGTTCCGCCTAATCCGAAACGGCCTAATTCACATGACAAACAGAGCTGTCTAACCAAATGTTTTTTGTCTAGTATTTGGAAACACGGTAATATGTCCCTAGTTGCTCTTGTGCAAAATAGGTGATGACAAGTTGTGTAAACCACCTCATTAGGCAAATCTAGGAAGATAACTTTCTTCCCTCTTTTATTATTTTCTTTTCCTTTTATGAATGTGTTGTTATACTAAGAGTGGTTGCTTACCCTATAAACGGGTCCCTATGGGATGTGTGTACTGTGAAAGTTCGAACTTCACACCAAATTGCATTGCAGTTGGAAAAGTGAAGTAGCCCAAGTTGCCTCTCTATCTGGTACAGTCATAGAAAAAAAAAACGAAACACTCTGAATTATTCGGCTGCTATAGTTGCCAAGAACAAGAGAAAGGTGTCTTCTGACATGAATTAAAGTCTTCTTTAAAACTATGTGAGTAAAAATTTTGATAACGGGCTATATACAAAGTGAAATGAACTCAAAGTCTTAATTTTCAAATGGGAACCCCTACATTTGGTTCCATAATTAGGTACGGAGGGCCAAAAGTATGCTGGGTACCAAGCGGCATCACTTTAGGACCAGTAAAACAAAAGTTATGACCGAACAAAGATTTAGGGACCACCACCACTTATAAAATGCTACTTTCAAGGTCGAAATTTACAAAGAGTAGACAAATCATATTTTTTCGATTAAATTACCTAAAGCTACTCGCAATAATCCGTTTGCTTTTCGTAATTAATTAAAAATTCTCGGGTTTTGTTAAAGTTATAATATTTTTTGAAATTTGGAAGAGAAAACCCTACTGTGTGGAGTTCTTCAAGGAAAAAGCGCAACATTCTATCTTTTTGGTTAAACAAAGATAGATGCATACTTTTTGCTACGCACTAACCGTTGCAGCACACAGCTTCTGGAGAGAGGTTACAACTTAAGAGTAACCTCTTGTATTTATATAAACTACTGTATTAGGATTGGCAAAAATGTTAAAACTGTGGCTCAGAATTTAAAAAAAAACGTCTAATCGTCACAAATTATTCCAAATAAGCTTCCGAGACACCACAGTTTTCTATGAAAATCAAGTGTCCACGTAAAAATAATTCTGAATTGCTACATGTTGCATGAATGCAGACTTCTCACTAATGGACAAACAATTGGTTTGTCTACCAGTTTTAAAATATACTCAGCAGTTTTATTAGCGTTTCGCTTTCAACATATTATAAGTGTTGAAAACTAAATACTATATAAAAACGCTGAGCATGTTCTGCAACTGGTGGATAAGCATATTCCTTTTTCTTTGCATAGAAATTCCCTGCTATTGTTTCAGTTTGCACAGTTGTATATGGTCCCTAAAAATGGTTCTTTTAGCATATCTCAAAAACTACTGGATATTTTCAGCTCCCATTTTGGATTTTTCTTTGAAACCCCTTCTAGATTGTTTCTCCATCAAAATATTATATGGTTCCAGATCATCATTTTTTTTAATATTAATTTCATAATTCATAAAAAATTCAAAATTTTATCTGAGCGGAAATCAATGACGTTTTTATTGTTGGGTTGGTTCATACTTTGATATAAAAAAACAAACTTTGCCGTACCTATCGTGGTTTAGGTATTATATGCCCAAGTATCAAAAATATTTTTAACATTACGGGACGGTTTCTTCTCGGTTCAATTGTGAAGCAACGGCTGGAGCAAATTTAAAACGATTTGGTATGCTAAGTTAAATGGTGTTGCTGATCACAAATATGCGATAAAAAAGGGGGGGGGTTTATAGAAAATTTTAAAGTTGATTCCGATTTTTATATGAAGACGACCCCTTAATAACAATTTACCAATAGAAATTTATAGAGCACATTATTCCTGAAAAAATAACATATTACACGTGTCTCTAGTGTTAATAGTCTTCGAATACGAGCGAGTGTTTCGTTTTTTTTTTCTATGACTCTACAAGACAACAGCAACGTGAACTACTCAAAAAACATCGAAAAATGCTTCTTCTGAATAACTGCTCTTTCATCTCTCTCTTGTTTTAAATCTGAGTAGCTGAATTTTCTAATTTAATAGACTAAGAAAAATTATGTACGCAACTTAAGTTTGGGATCTAGCTTTCTTAAAAGCAGTTATCATAGGTATAATACTGGTATCACGCTGATAGTTTCAAACCAGAATGTTGCATGAATCGACTCCACTAACACCTACTGACGTGTTAACCTAAAAAGTGGTATCCCTATCTTTTGTCGTTAATGGTTAACCTATTTTCTAGCTTTAATATGAAGACGTATGTTATCTTACAACTCTAGAAAGTAGAAGGGCACTGAAATATAAAGAAGCGTCGAGGGCGTCTGGCGTTTCTACGTGATTACATAAGCTCGTTTTTACGAAATTAATAATTTGGAAAAAAAAAACACTTTCTTGGCTTTTACGGCAGTATAGTGGTCTTTACTGGGAAAGGAACAGAGAAAATGACAGGTGAGGAGAATTATAGTAAGATTTTTATCTTCTCTACATTTAACCCTTCAAAGCAAGAGGGTTTTTTTCGGAAAAACTGGCAAAAAAAAAAAAAAAACAATTGTTTAATAGAAAATTAAAAGATATGTATAGTTTTTTTTTTCCAATTTTAGAGGCTATAAGTCATTGAAAAATTTTTACACTATGGAACGATTTCATTGCTTGTTTATTTTTAATCCATCGTGGCAAATGAAAAAAAAAACATATTCAAATGATTACAATTATTTTTATTAAATGTGCATGCTGGGGAGCGGATTGTATCCTGTCTTTTCTAATACGTATGTCCCATCAAATCTAAGATTCGCATCTGCTTTTCCCCCAGTCTGAATATTTACAGTGTCATTTTTTCTGATTAACGAAGGGCTCTATGCAAAAGGCTTTCGTTTCCACAATTCGTTATATGCTATCAGAAAACGCCCCATCCTAAAGCCAGTTAAATGAATGACCGAATATGCCTAAGGCCTCTACAAAGGGGGAGCAGACTTATAACGCATTTTGGTTCCGAAAGGGAACGAGCGGAAGCACGGGTATGAGTACTCAAGTCACATTGAAGAAACTTGGTAGCTAAGATTCAAATGTGCTGCCTAGTTGACGTTTGACTTTATTTAGCGATATGAAGGAAAAAATTTTGAAAACTCAGGGTTTAAACAAGAGCAGTATGAAAATAGGCTTAATTATAAGAAACATTTCCTAATAAACTGTTTTAAATTTGAGAAATAAGATATGTTTCTAAATATAACGATTATGGTGATTTACTCAACGTGTCACCACTTATTATGCGCAAGAGGAACCAGGAATAGTAATGTGTTTCCAAGTACTCAAAAAAAAAAAAAGTTAGGTAGGTCAGTCTGCCATCTAACGGAGATTTACTTAAGCCCGCTTTGGATTAGGCAGAACGTCGGATTACCAGGTAGTTCAGCAAATAATTTCTGGCGAGAGCGCTCACTCCAAGTGTTAAGAGTAAGTGTACGAGAGTGCAACATACAATAAAAAAACGAGGAAGTATACAGCTTCCTGCAAATTAGTCTTCGCTGTTAATCCAACACAAGTAAAAAATTACACCGGTGGTGTGTGTGCGATATCCTGCGGTTATGGATTATAGTTTAAATAAGAAAAGGCATAGGAAATAATCAAGGATGTCCCCGGTAATAAGTAGCTGTCTTCCCGTTTAAAAAGAAGAAAAAAAAATAGTATTGACCAGGGAAACATACGACTTAAGTAATAATGAAAAAATTTAAAAATGGTACAGTCATAGAAAAAAAAACGAAACGCTCGTTCGTGTTAGACGACTATTAATACTAGAGACAAGTGTAATGTGTCATTTTTTTCAGGAATAATGTGCTCTACAAATTTCTATTATTAAATTATTGTTAAGGGATCGCCTTCATATAAAAATTGGCATCAACTTTAAAATTTTCTATGAAAACCCACTATTTTTATCATATTTGTGATCAGCATCAACATTTATATTGTATACCAAATTGTTTTAAATTGCTCCAGTCATTGCTTCACAATTGAACTGAGAAAAAACCACCCAGTAATGTTGAAAATATTTTTGATACTTGTGCACATAATGCCTAAACCACGTTGGGTAGTTCCGATTAGATTAAAGTCGAAATTTTGAGCAGTACAAAAAATGAATCAATCGCCAAAAAAGTTTTAGATCCCCCGTTACAGGAAAAATCTAAAAGCAAAAGCAAGAATTTTACTTGTTTGTAATCAAGAAAAAAATGGCAACACCTTTTTATTATCAAAGATTTATTTTGCGTTATTTAATTTCTTTCATGCTCGAGCAGACGATTTTTATGTCCAATTTAAAATTGATATTTCCAAACTTAAAAATCACCATTTTTTTTTCTATGTGATACTATCGGTTAGGAATTTTCAAATATCCGGAAAGAAACCAACCTAAGAGGTATTTTTCGCGATCTTTCCAATGAGACCAAAATTGCGAAGATCCGATTATTATTTCGCATATAAAGAGCAATTTTAACCCATTTTGAGTCATTAAATAGAAATTCGAACGATTCGGTCCTTTTTTTGGTGTTCGAAAACCCCATACGACCCTTCCCGGGTGACCAAGTAATTTCCTGCCAAATTTGGTCCAGATCCGACGCAAGCTGTGGATTTGTATAGGAAACATACATACATACACACACACATATATGTATTCTCTGTTTTATTTATATGGGTTTATTCATTTTTCTAATATGTCAAAAAGAAAATGGTTTAAAAATCGTCAAGCTTATTAAAAATAACTTTAAATTAAAAAAATTTTGCTAGTGTTTTGGTGCGTCTAATAGAAGGAAATAATAGTTAACAAAAATGTTAAAGGGTTTCTTCGAATAGAAAAGAAGCTAAGAAGCTTAGAATAGTAAATCTAAGGAAGTAAATTCTGTTAAAAAGACGTTGAAATACGATATTTTGCTCTCATATTAAGACTGCATTAGGCGAGGCAGGTATAAGCGAATATTTTTTCTTTCATTCAATCTATTTATACTGAAGACATATAGCGACGACTAAGTACTTTGGTTGCAAAACCACGTTCAAAGATACTTTTATCTTCTTTTTCATAGCAATATATGCTAATGGATTAGTAAATATCCATATTCAGGACAGCTTTTAGGGTAACTGTTGATTTCAAAAGGACATTATGGATAGGATGAAAAAGAAGATGGATTGCAGTGAAAAAAATCACTTCTCCTGTAATAGTTCAATGGAATAATTAGTTGACTATGGAATTTTGTTTACGTAGCTGAAAATGTTGTAAAATTGGGGATGTAAAAAGCGAGTTAAGGTTTCTGATTTGCTTTCGAGTTCGACATTGATCACAAAGCCTTATGATACGTTCTCGAAAGCATTTAATGAGTCTGACCGAATATGAAGAATAAAAGTTCTTTAAAAGAACAAATAAATGTAATGCACTGTTAAAAGATTTCCGAAACGTTCCTGAAATTGGGCAGATAATGTGAAGTCATAGAAAAAAAAATGACTCTTAATTATTCGGTTGCTATACTTGCCCAGAAAAAAAGAAGATATCATCTTACATGGATTAAAGCCTTCTTAAAACTACGTAAGTGAAATTTTGATAAGGAGCCATATACAAAGTGAAATGAACACAAAGTCTAAATTTAAAAATAGAGCCCCCCTCCCTACATTTGGCCACATAATTAGGTGTGGAAGGGAAAATGCCCAGCCTGAATACCAAGCGGCATTATATTACGACCAGTAAAACAAAAAATATGAACGAAAAACGATTTAAGGGCTACCACCACATATAAAATGTTACTTTCAAGGTCAAAGTTTAGAATCAACGCAAAAATAAACTAATTCTGTTTGTTCTTAAAGGAATTGACTAAAGCCACTATCTATTAAACGTTGGCTTTATGTTGTTGAACAAAAAAAATCGGGTTTTTTTTAAAGATATATTTTTTTTTTTTTACAAAATTCAAAACGAACCGTACGATCAGCGGTCAAGGGTGGGGGGGGGGGGAGAATGCAACATTCTATCATTTTGACGAAAACAAAAACGGATGCATACTTTTCTCTATGCACTAATTCAGCCAGAACATTCCTTTTGGAGAGGGGTTTTGTTTTCAAAGTCCTTGTATTTATATGAACTAATGTATTAGAATTGGCACTAATGTTAAAACCATGGCCTAAACCAGGTGTGGCCAAACCGCGACACGCGTGCCACACTGTGGCACGGCAGAACAGTACCAGTGGCACGCGAAGACTTTTTGAAAAAAATCCAAAATTGAGGGGAAAATGTCGATTTCAAAAACATTGATAAAAACTAAAACCCTTGAACTGATAAATGTAATGATATTTTGACGATTAAGTGTCAGGAGGTTGGCTTACGAATTGTCTTAACTACAATATTGCAACACTGTTAGAATTAGGAGTGCCGCAGGGGAGCCATTTGGCTATCAGAGGTGACAATACGGTGCTGAGGGGTGCCAAACCGAATTTGAAATTCTCTTTCGGTGCCAATTGTCCTTTCGAAAGGTGTTAGAATGTTTCTTCGTTTCCGAAGACTCCCTGGCGGCACCCTAAACGGTGACTGGAATCACGCCGCAGCTCGCGCATGCTCAGTGGCACATCTCGTATCATAACGTATAACGAGAGTTATCGCAAAGAATTTCCGCCATTGAATCAGTCAGGTCATATGAAGTTAGTTTCAATTGGATTCTTAAAGTATTCAAGGTAAGTTGACTGCTATTAATTGCTTGTTTTATTATCACATACATTGTAATGATTACCTTCTTTATCTCGTCCGTAAAATTTATTTAAAGATATTTGTAACGTGTAGTTCTATTTCATAATTATGTTTTGGCTGAACGACTCTAGTGTCTTTTTCCCGGCTGTTGCTCATATTGTGCTTATACTTAGTGTTGCGCCAAAAGTAATAGTCGGTAAACAAAATTTAACACTAATTACGAAAAGAAATAAAAAAATAAAAAAAAAATCTAGAATGTATTTAGTTCAAATTAGAAAAACACAAACGTGTCGCGACCAGTTTACTTAACGTCCTGGTAACGGTTGACTTTGAATTATTAGATGACCAAAAAAGTGAAAAATAAATAACTGTAGTTAAGAAAATTACTTTGTCATTTTTAGCATTTACATGTCATTTTATTATCGGATCAGCTTAATATTTTCACAAGATTGAAACAAAAAAAAAAAGAAAAATAATCTTTAAATATTGGCAGTTGAAAAATAAAATTTTTAAATTTCTATGTTTATATACTAGACTTATTTTTAAGTGATTTAAGTTCATATATAGAAATGATTTATTAATAGCTTTCAGAAAAAACTAGTAAAACATTCCAGTAAAACATTCTAAAAACTAGCCAAGGTTGAATTACCTTGAATATTGTCCCTTTTTAACCTTTTTTGACGTCTGGCAAGCCTATGTATTTCATGGGTACAAAAATGTTTATATTTGTGTGATATTATTAAGTACTTTAATATATTTTTTAAATGATTTTATCAACATAGTTATTTTATCATTTCTGTCATTTATTGCATTGAAGTCAATTACTGCACAACATTTTAAACTCTCATTTGCAATCTTTGTAGAAAGTTTTACTACTGTTAAAAGTATAACTACACAAACTCGTGAGTACTTATTAAAATTTTTAATGAAGAACTTGATTCCCATGTTACTAAATTAAAATCTGATTTATAAGAGTGATATATTTTTTTATACATATTCGGAGTTTCACAATCTATAAATTATTGTTTTAACTTAAAATTTTTAATTAGTAAAATATTTAGATCAGTAAAATGTTAGTAGTAAAAAGTAAGAAGAAATGTTAGTAGTAAAATATTAGTAGATTTTATTCTGCTTATTTGGTATTTCCTCAGAAAATACAATTTCACTAAAACTTACTTTTGGACAGGATGGTTTAAACCACAGTTTTTACCATAGTTTCCAAAACCTGGTTTATCATATTAATTCGTTCTTAAATTACTTCTAATACAATTTACATTTGATAAGATTATGGTACAAGCATCTTGTTCTAGAAAAATTTAAGAATTAGGGAGAATTTAATAAATTAGATATTAAGGACATTACTAGCTCTGCTCCCTTAAATTAGAATGCAGCCAATGACAGGCAATTAAAAAAAAGCAATATTTTTGCACTTATGACCGAAAATAAATAGATATATATCTCGATAAATAAGAAACTTGGAGAAGAACACTTTATTACACATACATAGGCTTTGTGATAGTGTAACCTAATCAATGGATTTCACACTTTTTTCACACTCCAGGGTCCCCCGTACCTACCACAACTCGTGGTTTAACCGGGATAGGACTCTGAAGAGCGCTCTGTTCTTTTTGAACCAGACCAAGGGTCGAGCAAACCCCTTGGCCCAGCACCCCCAGAGGTATCGTTTCACTTGGAGGACTTTGTGACCACGACATTTTTAACGTCCCCCAGCCACCATTAATCAAGACAGTGGATCTTTGATCGGCTGGGATCGAACCCGGGTCCCTCCGAACACGAGTCCGACGCCTTACCGATCGGGCTACCACGGCCCGAGATCAATGGATTGCTGTTATATTTAGCAATCAATGGTGGGTGGAGTCATAGTCAATGAAAATTTAAACAATTCAATTATATTGATCTAAAAGTTTTGGAATGGACAGTAAATAATAATATTAGTAATAACAATTTGATTATGAGGTATCCAACTGAACTTTTTGGCAATCCAGCACCCATTGGCTATTTTAGATTTGTATCTTGCACAAAAGATATTTTTTCTCCAATTTAAACCTTTAAAATATTATTTCTTCTAATAAAATATTTTTTATCAAAAAATTTTTAGACACAGCCAATTAATACAAATTGTAGAGTACGCAATATGAGGCATTTCACTGTATCTGAAGTTTTGTTCTAAAATTTCCAAGTTTCAATTCAAAAATGAAATGTTTGTATTCTTATTATCTGTAATGTATCAGTGTTTCAAAAAAACAAAATTTTGATAGCATAGATTAATTAGATTCAGGGGGAATGGAACTTATTTTGATCAACTTTTTAACACATTTTTATGCGTCACAGTGCAATTAGTACTTTATTTTATTTTGAGTTTGTGTGTGGGTAGGACTTCTATGCTGCCAAAAAATAATTTCTATATCTTCATGTTATAAATATAGAGGTTCGAACTTTGTAAATGTCGCAAAATTCAAATACTGTGAAATGGCCCCGAATACTTATTTTTATTTTTCATGGACATTTTTATTTTTTTACACTAAAATTATTCATGCTTGAATTTATTTTTTATTGCCTAGATGGAACTGCTTTTTTAAAGAACGCAGTGTATTTTAAAATAAATTCAAATAAAATATTGCAAAAAAAAAAAAGGAACCTAATTTCTATTTAATGTCTCATGAAAATATATTTAGACATGCTTTTATCGGAACCAAAAACCAACCGAATTCACGTTTCTTCACCTTTGGCGAGCTATTTCATGTCTTTCGAATGGTGCAATATCAGGGTTGGGTTTTTGACGTCAAAAACCAGTTTTGGACATGACATGTCGAAAACATCAAACCTGTCTAAAACTCAAATACAGTGGTTATTGAGATTTTTTATAAACATATAAGGTTCCTCATCCTGAAAAATATTAAATAAAAATTTATACATCTTATCAAGTTTAATAAACATTAAATTAATAAATTTAATGAAAATTATTTCTCATTCTTTTAAACTAACTTGTTTTGCCGTGAAAAAAGTTAAATATTAAAACTTAAATCCAGCTTTTAAAGTAGGTTTGTTTTAGGGATGCAACGAATAGTGATTTGGCTGAATACCGAATATCGAATATTCGGCCATAATCAAGGCCGAATATTCGGCTATTCGGCCGCCGAATAGTTAACTTCTTTTTGTTAATAAACAAAGCACAGGTGGCATTTAAAGCATACTTTTGTATGATTATGAGTTCAATACACATTATTAAAGATTTTAAAAATTATTTGGAGTAATTTTTTTTTAGAAAATAGTAACATTAGTTCTAACTTCAAAAATATTTGGCCATATTCGGCCTAAAAATTACCAAAAAGAAGATCAAAGCAGAATGTATTTTCTTACCAATTGTTCTGAAAGATCAGAGCTCTATATTTATGCATCTAAAAAAGTATTTCATAAAGCTTTTCCAAATAAATAAGGGGAAAAAAGGAGTAAACTGAAATGATTCAGCATGGAATTGTATCACATAATTTTGTATTGTATTTAGTGTTCACATTTACCAAAATTAGCTGCAATAAACTATATTTTTGTATGAGAAATGTTAGAATCTGAAGGTATTCCAATGTACAAAAATATAATTATATTTAGATAAATCCAGTCTTTTATCACTGTACACACCAAGAGAAAAATTGACTTATCTTTCTTAGAACCTTTATTTGAAAAAACGAAATGGTCTTTTGAGTAGTGAGAATTAAATTTCCTAACCTATCCTAACAGGCCAGAAAGTACCTTTCAGGTCTAGATATTCACTACATATGCCAGATGTACAACACTTATTTCCCAAATCTGGTAAAATTTCAGGAAGAAAAAAATAAAAACAAAGAGACCTATCTCCTAAGAATGTTCTCTGCATCATAATCTCTGTTTTTACAGAAAAAACTTTGCTTTATTATTTTCACGATTACAAAGAATATTTTTGAAATGCTATGTAGGGAAATTAACAATGCTATTTTTATATTTCAAATTCTCATAGTCAAATTTTTAAAAATAAAAGATCGAGAAAGAAGCATATTTCTATCATACTACTCCATTTTTATATATATTTCATTTTGATAAAGAAAGAACTGACCATTGTTTCATGTATGATTTATGCTTTTATTTTATCAATTTGAATCTAAGTATCAGAATTAATTTCCTAATATAAAATAAGTATACCAACCCTTGTAATATGCAAGAAAAAGTTTAGCTTTTCTTCTTTATCCTATGATTTTATATAGATTTATTTCATGTGTTAAGATAGTCAAGTTTTATAGTATGCACAGTTTAAGTTGACAATAAAATTAGTGAATATACCCTCAAAAATGATGAAGTATCATAGTATAACAAGATTTCATTTTAAATACCCATTAAACATGATAAGAATAATTAAAATGCATAAAACTTTCAAAGTGCGAAAATTAAATAGATTTTTTACACAGTATTCGGCCAAGGCAGAATAATAAAATAGGTATTCGGCCGAAGCCGAATATTCGGCGGACGGGCCGAATAGGCCGAATATTCGTTGCATCACTAGTTTGTTTAAATGTTTATATAACTATCAATTAGTTATCTTATCAACCAAGTTTAAATTAATAAATTTAATGAAAATTAATTCGCATTCTGTCAAATTAACTTGTTATGCCATGAAAAAAGTTACAAATATTAAAACTTAAATCCAGTTTTTAAAGAAGTTTTGTTTAAATGTTTAAAAACTATCTATTAATTATCTTATCAGTCAAGTTTAATAAAAAGTAAATTAATAAATTTAATGAAAAATAATTCTCATTCTTTTAAATTAACTTG
>JAXGGA010022333.1:0-15148 GCA_038373865.1 Uloborus plumipes | reverse complement strand
ATTTTTGTCCCTGTAAACAGCTTAATTTCACCATCATACATTAAGTACTGAAGAAAGATGTGAAAGTGAAAAACAATCGAAGCAAAAGTGAAGGAATACATTTGAGAGTGAATTTGTAGCAATTATTACCAGCCCGTGTTTGTTAACAATTAACTAGCTACGCTTCCAGTGGCAGTAAAAGCTGGACAAGCAACGTCCTGTTAAAAAAAATATATCTCTTGGCGACAATGGTGGCAAATATCAATTATTTGAAGAAAATATGTGATAATTATTTATGGAAAAAAGGGATATATTGCTGATTTTTTTCCACAGCACCAGAACATAGTTTATATAAACGTGGGTGCTGGCAGAATTTTACACAAGGTGTAAACCTGCTAAAAAATTTTTTACTTTCTTTTTTTTTTATTTATTTGTCTTTTTTTTTTACTTTACTAGCACTACCCGCACGACGATGCCCGTACATTTAAATGGGAAGGAAGTCCACTGAATAAATTTAAATTTACTCCAACCCTCCAGTAAAATTTTTATAGTTGAAGCGGTATAGTAATTGAACACTTTAGTGACATCGTATTTGTATGCTTGAATAAAAAATAAATGAAATATTTCTGCATAAATAAAAAATACTTCATATGATACTATATTAATGCATTTTACTGCTCATACTGTCTGAAAACACTTTTTCAAATATATTATTAGAAAAAAGTCAACGCAAAAACAAAAATTTTCAAATTGATAGTAAATGGCCACCTTACCATAGTTATTGGCTATGAAACCATAGTTATTGGCCATGTAAACATTCAATGTTATACCTGATTATTCATATATATATCGTCGCCACCATGCTAAACTAACGAATTTGAAAATTGGCCCTTTTCAGGAGAGCCACATTGCATATAAATTTTTCCCAACTGACGTGTTTGGTTATTTTCAATTTTTAAACTTTTATAGATATCTTTAAGTGTGAAACTATCGTTCGAAGGTATCATTTTAGTTTAAATTATTTGTAAAATTTGAACTTGAAAAACGCGATTTTTCACATTCGTTAGTTTAGCATGGTGCCGACGATATATGAAAATATTATACCTTTACATGAACATAGAAAACCAGTATATGAAGGTATTATACCGCTAATTGAATATATTTTCCATTCATTAAATATATTATAACATAGCTACGTGGCCCGGCGTTGCACGGGCTACCTCTGTATAAATGTACTATCCAACACAATACCCAATATAAAAATACCACGCACTTTTATTATGTGTTTAGATAAGTACCCATGTTGTACTAACCATGACAAATCAAATTATTTATTTAGATTAGTAACTATATGCAACTATTAAAAAAAAGTTAGACTCATTTGAAGCCAACGTATATATGTGCTACATAAGGAAAAAAACGTTAAAAGAATATTTTAACACTACCCAATATAAAAATACTATGCAATGAAATTATGCGTTTAGTACCAATGATACAAAATAGTAAAAACGTTACAAAAATATGACGAATCATATTATTTACTTAGATTAGTAACTATCTTAAATCATTAAAAAAAAGAAGAAGGTTTGACTCACTTGAAACCTACTTACCTACCTATTACATATGAAAAAAAAAAGGTCAAAAGAATAAGAAAACAATACCCTACATAAATATACTATGATTTTAAATTATGTGCTTAGTTAAGTACCAGAGGTTCACTATAATAATAAAGTTACAAAGAACAACCACAAATGAAGAACAAATACTAACAATTCAGAAATAACGAAGACAAAAGTTAATCGAAAAATCCTACAAAACAAATTATATACCTGAATATCAAAGAAAAACACGAAAATCATTTCGTGATCTGAGCCATGTGGCAAGGGGCAAGACTCTCGAGGCTAGAGCAATTGTCAACCAGTGCTCTCTACACAGTTGCTAAAAAATAATTTTAAAGAACGACATCTCTCGAGAAGAGTGGAAACTAATCCACATTAAAAGGCAAGCGCAACTGCTTGATTGTCAACCATTGAATATAGAGGGCGCCTCTATAGTTGCAAAAGCATAGCAATACTATTTATGAGCGCCATCTCTCGAGAAGAGAGAAAACTAATTCTTTTCATAGAGTTTGATTTTTCATATTATTATTTTTAGTTGTAACAATAACTCCTATAGCCTAAAGCCTTCCTGGATAGATGGACTATTCAACACAAAAAGAATTTTTCAAATCGAACCAGTAGTTCCTGAGATTAGCGCGTTCAAGCAAACAAACAAACTCTACAGCTTTATATTATTAGTATAGATTTATTTTTGTATTTATTACATTTTTTGTATTTATTTAGTATTAACAGTTACTAAAAAAATTGTAAATAAAAAAATATATTTTTTTAAAAAAATAAATAACTAAATCTTGATTTTTTAACACAGAAAGCACTTTTGAGTGCAAGTGCACCCCCTTGCACCTCCTGCCGGCACCTATGTGCATAGCTTGTGCATTGGAGATATTAAATGGATAGTTGCACATCTGTAGTATCTACCGATTTTGAAGAAAAATTAGCCAACTTTGATTATACCCTATTAATGTAAGTTGCAAAAACCAACCAATATTCGTAACTACCATAACTTTTTCGCATTTATGTGTTACGTGAATTGTAAATACTTGAGTTGTGTACTAATACAAACACGCTTAAAGCGAATTACTGCAAAGACAGACTACACATGCTAACCCCGTCGTATTGTTTCCTGCTTATTTCCTTTCTAATACGAATTGATTTTCGAAGTCCATTTAAATTCGTTTTTCAAGATTCGACTGTATTTATCTGCTTCAATTCTGATTTCTCTCTATTTCTCTTTCCGTTTCTCTTTTAAAGATCTGATACTTTAGTCCCTAGTGAGCGATATGAAGTAGAATATTTTTTCTTCCTAAAAAGAACTTTAAAAAAGTTTGGTGGCATTTGAATACTACCACCAATCAATTGCAGAAAGTACCAAATACCAGAGTCTTCTTCTTCTTTCAAATCCCCGGGATCTAGCAGAGATAGATTAAGCCCGATAAATCGTTCACCTTCAAAAATTCAATAACAAGACCGGGTCTATGAATAAAAGCAAAAAAAAAACGCTTTAAAAGCACATGTAGGTAAAATTTTAAAAGAGGCATACATGTTTCGAAGGCCCTAGTCTCCTTCGTCAGTGCCAAGAAAAAAAATAGAAGAACAATGCATTGGAAGAGTTTAATAAAAAGATTTAAAGAAATATAAAAAGGTATAAAGATATATTTCTTGCTTGGCACTGACGAAGGAGGCTAGGGCCTTCGAAACTTGTATGCCTCTTTTAAAATTGTACTTACTTGTGCTTTTAAAACGTTGTTTTTTGCTTTTATTCATCTTCTGCACAAAGTGAATTGATTTTAATTAAGACCAGGTCTGTCTCTTAGACCTTCTGTAGATAGACCCGCAGGTCAGGATGTGATCTGGGGAAGCCTTCGCTGTGGCACATTATTTGCATAAGGCAAAGTCCTTATCCCCACAGGAGCATTTGAGGGATATGATGTGTCCTGGCTGTTTGGTGTTGCCATTTGATATCAAAATGACAGACAGCCTCCAGGAGGGTCGCTCTTATACCAACTGTAGTTCCAGTGGCTAGAAATACCTTTCGTCTCAACTTTAGCCCTAAAAGTTGAAATCAAGGTTATAATGAAGTTTTAGTTTGCGTTAACTTGTGAAAATACCTTTTGAAGTCAATAAATATTATTTGAGAGAGTACGCTTTTTCATTACAAGTAAACCATTTCTAGAATATTGCATACAAATACTACTATGGAAGAAAATCCAGAGTTTCCACCAAAAAAAGTTGGCTCCAAAAAAAAGAAAAAGGTACCATTACTTGAGAAATTTAGAAACGCATCAAAAATCATATTGATAAATGAGATGTACACAGTAACTGAAATAGTAGTGTTATGATTTAAAAAGATTATTTATGAGAACAAAAACTCAAAATAATACCCAGTTTTAACCTCTGAACTGAGTAAATTATTTTTAATCCAAGAGTTAAAACGAAAGTTGAAACACACAAGTTGAAGCAGCTTATGTATGCTTTCCATTCAAATTTATGATTTTTGTGTGGAAATGCTAAGGTTTTAGGCAAAATCAATAATTATATTGCTCAACTTCAAGTTTCTTATTTTTTTTTTGGAAACATTTAGCGCCAAGCTCCACATTGACGTAAAGCAGAAACGTAGACTGGATTAAATAGTGTTCGTATGGAAAGTACTCGGATTTTCGGGTTCTGCCTTCGGTTAAGGTCGCGTTTTCCGCTGATGTGGAGCAGGGACCTTACCCATACTTTTCACATTTAGAGTTATAAAACATTTTCTTTTTACATGTTGTAAAAAATATGTGGTCAGTTATATAGGCGATTCTCTGTAAAATGGTAATTGGCTGTCCGGACTGAGTATTTTAAAAATAATAAAGTGTAATAAGGTAATTATCGCTCTTAATACAAACAAAGCACTACGATTGGGCTACTTTGTGGCCCAATCGGAGTGATAACACTTTAATTTTTTTTTCTGGGCAATATCTAAGCGCCAAAAACACAGTCCCCTGGCTGTCCCAATCCCCTAGTCTAACTGTTAAAGATAGTATTTCAAAAAACCTATTAACACTACATAAATTTGGCAATTAATATTCAAAAATAGAATAATGAAGCTATATTTTTCTTATGAAATAAGGTATAATTATGTATTTCTAAAACTTAAAATTGTCATGTAACTTCTGTCCGGAGTTTTTTTAAACAGTCCCCTGAAACAAATTCAAAGCTGTAATATGAAAAATCTATAACTTTTGCAAATTCTTTTTGGTATGAAGTTTAAAGTAGTCAGTGTGAATTTGCCGAAATCGCCGAGAACGGTGTTGAAACGCTACTTTGCTTAGTTTGAGAGCCACATTTGTGATAAAAGTATGCATCAGGGTCGCTGCGAAAACTCCTCTGGGAAGTGATTTTATTAATGTCAATTAATTTAATTATGAAACATATTAGTTATTATGTTCACGATTTGTGCCTCAATTTATAGGTAGTCTCGTAATTAATTATGTTCCATTAGTTTTGCAGATATTACGCAACAAAGAGCAAAAACACAGTCACCTGGTACAGTCCCCTGCCTAGTTATACTAGGCGGGGGACTTACCCCCTATCATGATTTATCAGAAAAACACAAAATTCAATTGGCCCTCTTTCAAACCTAAGTAATAGATTCATTTTCTGAGCAATAGTATTATAATTATACGAGCATTTCAAAAACCGTGCCCGGAGTGATTTCGTGGGGAAAATGACGAGTTTACAGAGAATCGCCCATATAAAAATCATTACCTTCTTATTTTTCTTCGATTTGAAAACATTTTGCTTCAAATGGGAAAACTTTTCATGGAAAGCATTTAAAATTCAAAATATCTTTTAGGTACGAAAGCAGATAAAAAATACTAGCTTATGAAATAAATTTAATTTACAATGAGTGATACTATAATCAACTATTTTTAGACTTTGAAGGAGAGTATTTCATTGCTTTACATGACTGAGACAGTGAGACGAAAGAGGTATAACTGTCAAACTTAAAAAAATAAGAGGGAAATATTGCAGATGGTAAGACTCTGATTTCTTTGTGGGGCAAGAGCTGGTACTAGTAGCTCTGACACGTGAAACCTACTAACGATTTGATCTTTAAACACATTTTACTCAAAACTTAAAATAGCCATTTACCCTCCTTTTGCTTCTCACTGTCTCATATTGATTTATTCACTCTATAATCAAATCAAGGTTTTGTTAGTATGACAAGAAAATTATTTCGTGCCAAATGAGTTTGATTTTAATGCAAATTGGTGATAAAGCGTAAGTTTAAAATAATTTTGCTTGATTTAATTTACCCCTATCCGATATAACTCCATTGAAATCAATGTAATATTTCTGAAGTCAACAGCGATTTGTTTTCTTTTTAATAAACGTAAAGATGTATTTGTTATTATCGTTCATTGCTTTATGTTTGACCAAATAATACAGACATTGTCCCTTACAAAATTTAATTTAGAGAACTGTAACTAAGTAAAATATGAAGCACGCGAATCACTATTCATTCAGTATTCAAACTATTCTTTGTGAAAAAAGTATTTAATGTGAGTAATTTACCAAAACTTAAAACTATTTTCGGTAGAGGGAAATATGTAACTCGCGAAGTAAAATCTACTGTGTTAAAACCGTTTTCTATAGTTTTATGTATTGAGCAATAACGATAGATATCACGGAACATAAATAATGGTAGGATAATGCTTTAAGATGTAACTGGCATTTGAAGCTACCTACTCGGTACTCATCCGAAGAACTGTTTTAGCCAGTTAAATTAGTATGCTTGAAATTTTTAGTATCTTGACAAACGGCTAATGTTAAAAAAAAACTTTATTAAAAAACACCTTTAATGTCGACTATATAAGATAAAACTTCTGCATTTGCAACTGCTAGCTTCCAGATTAACAAAGAATGTTTATCTTGTGGTCAGGAACAGTTAGAATCAACCATTAATGCCAGCGTCTCTTTTTAGGGACGGTTCAAAAAGTGTGTCAAAATTTACCAAAAATGAACATTTCAACCAAATAATATAGTGTTCAATTATTACTTTGGTATTGTTTCAATTCACTGTTTACAGATTGCAGCACATAAACCATTGTAAAGTGTGTTCTGTAGCCGTTTTGTTATGATCTTTATCAAGAATTACATCGTTCACAATCTCAAGAACAAAAAATTAAGTTTTTAAAATTATTCCCAGCTTTCCAGTTTATGATAGTTGCTGCTTTTATTTCTTCTTATAAAATGTCTTTTTAAATAATAAATCGTAGGCAGAAAAAAAATTTAGTCAAAAAGCATGTGCCCTCTGGTATCTATATCGTCCTTTTTTAGGGACGATTTTTCTTTTATTGATAGAAAAATTATTTCTTTCATGATATTTTTTAAATTATTTTTCCTGTCCATTAAACACTATTTGAAACCAGTATACAAAATATCTTTGAAAAAAAATTCAGGCATTATTTAACATTTCTTGTCGTGCTACAGACCCTCGATACAGATTTAGTGGTGGTACTTTGTTGGGTATGAACTATAAATGTCTTACTTTTAGAAACTATATTGATATCAAATCACAAACTTATGTTAAAAAAAAAGATCTTATATAGCAAGTTTCGTATTTAGTATGTCTTCAAAAAATGGACTTAAAGTGTCTATGACATTGGATCCACTTAGAGAAAAATCGTTAGCAAGTTTCTTAGAAACAGCTAGCTTATGGTTTTAAAAGTGCTTACAGAGTACACGTTTGGTAGACTGGCAGTGCCGCTTTATTTGCAGTATGAAATAAGTTTAATGTTTGGCGTCATTAATTATTACGAAAATCGAAAAAGACTTTCTTCATTTTTAGTTATGATACATAGTATTCATCAATGTAAAGATAGAAAGACGGTATTTAAAACATACGGGAGATTTACATTTTCTAATATAATAATTCATAACAGTCAGTTTATCTTCAAATAAACACCCATATCATCAATAGTCGTAGGAAAGGAAACTCGTAAGATTTAGAATTGAAATTGTCATCACAGTTTAAAAAGTGGCTTTCATGGAAAATGAAGAGATCCTTACTTAACTTCTTTAGAATGTAAGTCTGCCTCTCATACCTGTGGGGCTTAGATTCCTGTTTGAAGTAAAATATAAATTTACTGTTGATTGAATTCGAAAAAAAATGCGTTGAAATACTGATCTCCCCGACTTTGAATTGTTAGTTAAAATTTACGTACGAACTTAGATTTTAGATTTAGAACGCAGTGCAAATTGCAAGTCTAAGAGAGAAATTTGTGAAGAATAACTGGCTTTGAGCGAAATACATTTGATCTATTTCGAGTTAACCTCAAATATGATATTCGATGTCCTGAACATCTATACAAAAACCAAGTAGAAAGCAGTGTAATTGAAAACTGTATTCAGTCGCTTTTTACGAGTTACAAATTGTCATATTTTTATTGTGGTTTTAAAAAAGGTACAAGAATGATGACTTTGATTCTAATTAAACAGTTAGGTTTGATTTCATTTGCACATATCCGTAGTAGATGATATAACCCAAACGAATCAAAATCCTGAGAAAATGTTCAATTTCAAGGCTGTTGTAGAAACAAACGTTATGGAAAATCAAGAAAATATTGCTTACAGTCGAAATAAAAACCACCTCAACATTTTCTTTAACTCCCAAACCCAAGAAACAGTTGCAACGATTTCTCTATATAGACCAATAAGGTTCTTACTCTTGTGCATCGGAATTGATACTTATGATAAACTAAACAATTCACTAAAAACGTTCAAGTGTATCTGCTTATTCTTCTGTAGAATATTGAGTATGTTAATATTCATTTCATCAATTGTGGCAGCAAGTGCATTCTTGGATGGAATCAATCCAAAAAATGTGTCACTTGCTTTCTTGCCAATAAGTGGAATTTGGTTCCGTGTAAGTTTTCTTTCTAAAGAAAAGAACATTAGAAATTCCCTTCGTTTCATTGAAAAGGTTCCAGTTTCTAAAAGCTTTCAGAAAAATTACATCCTTGCCAGAAAATCCATTAAAAAAGCATGTATAGTTATACTTCTCTTTTTCTTCCTATTTTTCATCGCCTCCACAATAGTTGAATATGAAATACAGCATCTTGCCAAAATTCTGGAAACAAATTTCCCTTTGTTCTCATTTCTGTTTGAAAATTTCCACCCTCGTCTTGAAGTGCGCAGAATTTCTACATTTATAATACTCACAACGGGAATTTTCTCGTGTTTAGTTCCGTTTGCAGTTTTCAGTATTCTGTTTTGTGCATTTTCGTGGAACTTAAAGGAAATCATCCGAGAATTTGCACAAAAGTTGAAATTGCCGTCAAAAGACTTTAAAATGAACCTTCAAGACTACAACAAAATTCGTTACCTCACCTCAAAAATTGATAAAGCTGTGAATGTTATCTTAATTTGGTCAATAGTGCATGTTTCTTCATTCTTGTATTTTGGTTTGTTTACAGTTTCTACGTACGACAATCTATCGGAATACATAGAATTTTTATGCATTAATACTATTTCGGTAACCCTGTTTCTTGTGCTCTTCGCGATGATCTCATTCGCTTCTGAAATCCCAAAATGGAACACGATTATTTATCACACGATTGCTATGATTCCAGATGAATCAAAGGGATGCAATGCCAAGCTCGTTCTTCTAATGAACGTTCAACAAGGAATTTCGTTATCCATTGCAGATATGATGCCCATTAAAAAAGGAATATTCTTATCTTTAATAGGAATAATTACTACGTATAGTCTGCTCGTTAATAATTTTCCATCTTTTGATGTTGTCAAGAACTAAGTACTTCTCAACATTTCCAAATAGCTAAATTCATTACAGTACTTTGATGAAATCAAACTTATCTTGCCCATGTTTCTAGCTAGATGTTTCTTTAAAAATATTTTAGACTTTAAATAAGGAAAGAGGTCTTTTTTTTTCCATGATAGTATAAGTACAATCGCCACAGTTTGCGTATTAAATACAGAAAGTGTTGTAAGGCTTCATTCACGGAATACACTGAAGTGACAAAAGTCATGGGATAGCAATATGCAAATTTTCAGATGGCAGTAGCATCGCATAGAACAGGTATAAATGCGCAGTGCTTTTACAGAGCTTTCATTTCTGTTCAAGTTATTCATGTGAAGAGGTTTTAACGTGATGATGACCGCACGACGTGAATTAACAGACTTTGAACGCGGAATGTTAGTTGGAGCTAGACGCATGGGTCATGCCATTTCGGAAATCGTTAGAGAATTCAACATTCCCAGATCCACTGTGTCAAGAGTGTGCCGAGAGTATGAAATTTCAGGCATAACATCCCACCATGGACAGCGCAGTGGTCGACCGCCTGCACTTAAAGATCGAGACCGGCGACGTCTGCAAAGAGTCATAAATTCTAACAGACAAGCAACACTGCGTCAAATCACCGTAGAAATCAATGTGGGACGTACAATGGACGTGTCTGCTAGAACTGTGCGGAGAAATTTGGATTTCTTGGTCTATTCCAGCAGAAGACCGACTCGAGTGCCTTTACTGACAGAACGACATCGCTTGCAGCGACTCTCGTGGGCACGTGAGCATATCGGTTGGTCCCTAGATGAATGGAAAACCGTGGCCTGGTACGATGAGTCACGATTTCAGCTGGTAAGAGCCGATGGTAGGGTTCGAGTGTGGCGCAGACCCCACGAAGCCATGGACCCAAACTGTCAGCAAGGCACTGTTCAAGCTGGTGGTGGCTCCGTAATGGTGTGGGCTGTTTTTTCATGGCATGGACTTGGTCCTCTAGTGCGACTGGACCGAACATTGACTGGAAATGCTTATGTGCAGCTACTTGGAGATCACTTGCAGCCATTCATGGACTTCATGTACCCAAACAACGATGGGATTTTTATGGATGACAATGCGCCATGTCACCGGGCCACAACTTTTCGCAATTGGTTTGAAGAAAATTCTGGACAATTCCAACGAATGATTTGGCCACCTAGATCGCCCGACATGAATCCCATTGAGCATTTATGGGACACCATCGAGAGGTCTGTTCGTGCCCAAAATCCTGCCCCATCAACGCTTTCACAATTATGGACGTCTATCGAGACAGCATGGCTCAATATTCCTGCAGAAGACTTCCAACGACTTGTTGAGTCCATGCCACGTCGAGTTGTTGCACTTCGCCGGGCAAAAGGAGGGCCGACACGATATTAAGAGGTATCCCATGACTTTTGTCACTTCAGTGTATTTTTGAAACAAGAAATTTTCAACGCAAAGTTCTAAATTTTATGTCAGAGCTGAGCAGTATTCTTGTTAAATATTTTAAGATGTCTTGAATATTTACTATACCAGAGATTATTTTCTTTTAAAGTAAGCAAAAGCGTTAATTTTTCTCTCAAAAGTAGTTTTTGCCCTTAGATACATCAAGAGACTAAATATATAAGATGTACATCAATAAGACTTGATGGTCGATTCACACGAACCTAAATAGGAATCAACCATCGACATATAATATATTTTTTGATGAAAAATAATTATTGCGCCAGAAAAAAAACGACGAATCAACTAAGTCTGACAACCCTGATCCCCACGATCGCCGAATTCCACGACTCCCATGATTAGCATTGGCTCTGGCTCCACAGATTATAATGGGAAATCTCAGCATTTAGCACTCCACTTCGAATATCTCAGTGGCACCAACAGTTGTAGTCTGCGTGCATTATGGCAACACATAATTAATTCAACACTTATTCGCGTATCAAGCACGGACTGATTTGCATTTTGTGTTTAATTGTTTCCATGCAAAGAACCTATTTTCCTCAACACGACGCGACGTCTGATGATATCGTTTAGAACAAACAAATTTTCGCAGTTAGTTTTGTGCATCTTGGATACCAAGAGTTGAAATCTAAAACCACAAACTTTGCAGCAGAATTCTTTGTCGCTACCTTTATCAAAGGCCCCCCAAAAGACTTCAACAAAAGAATTTAAAAAAGCACAGATGGAAAGTGATAGTGATAGTTTTTCAATTTTCAATGCTACAAGGAAAATTTACCTTCATTGTTTTGCATATCAACTACAACAGAGTCTAATTGTTGGAATATCTGTTAAAAGAATTTGCTGTTTCATGAAATAAATTTTCAATGCACCGAACCTTTGTGATTTGTCTGTTAGATCGCGGTTAACAGAATATCCCGAGTATTAAAAAAACTTTTCGCGGCAAATTGGCTATTGGTAAAAAACGGGCTTGACCAACACCTCCTACATGAAAGCATTCTGACTGGTTCTATCACGTGAGGGTAAGAGGCATGGGCGTCCATAAGGGGGGGCAAGGGGGGGCTCGAGCCCCCCCTTGGAAATTAGTACTTTTCTGCTTTTAGTACTTTTTATTCAGAAAAAATTTAAAACTTGTTTTTCTTCACCCATTAATGAATAAGTTATCAAAAATGCCAAATTGTAATAACCCTAATCTTCACTGAAATCGCTTTCAGAATTATAACACTGTGTCTCTTCCTACATTCTTCAATAGAAAAGAAAGGCAGATTCATGGATGAACCGGCGCCGCATATGCATGGGAAACTCCCCCATGTCTGCGGACTAGCTGTTGGGTCATTCCATTTTAAATCAACAAATTTTTAAAAAAGTTATTGCATCATTATTTTTGATTTTGATGAAAATTTCCCAGTCCTGAAGAAAATATATATTTTATTAAAAATATATACCGTTTGACATATAGGCCATTTTTGTTATTGGCAACAGCAAAAATGGGGCATTTATGATACTTAGTCTTCTGAATTATAACTTTTTTTCTACCAAAGATTTTGAGCTCAAACATAGCTAATTGAAACCTAAGAAAGATAGCTTTTTATATATCAAGAAATTTCAGATTAAAAAAAATATTTTTCAAGGTCAAAGTTTGATGAAAATCTCATTTTTTACTACTTTTCAAAATTAAAAAACCCATGAAGGGTTTAGAATAACAAGTACTATTTTGATGTCATATATTCATATGCGTGGTTACTTATTATACAAAAAAATTAGCTTGATACTCTGCCTATTTTATGGGATATGCCCCCCTAAAGTTGCAAATTTTCAAAAAAAATTTCAACGCTAAAAAAATGCATGTGAGGGTAAGGTAAAAATCATTTTATTGGTGGAATCTTAAGTACTTTTCACATTAAAAAAATGTAACAAAAGTTGCTTTGTTATCAAAGGCGCTTGGCAGTTATGGGCATCTGAATTTTCATATAATTGCACTGAAGCAACACGATTATTTTTGTAATTAATCTCAGATTTTAGTGAAATTTAATTGTATTCTTGATTGCTAGTTTTCAATTATAGAAATGACAAAGAAGTGTTATGAAGTAACATATTTACATTTTTATAAGATAATTTAAAAAATTTATCGTCTAAATCTCTTAACGCTCTCTTGTAGAATTATTTTCTTTAGAACTATTTTCTTTAGTGTTTCGTCTCACATAGAAGAGTTGATAAATGTTCGCTCATCACAGGTGTGATATTGTGACCTCTTCCTTGTGCACACCATAGTTCTGATGCAGTCAAGATTTTCAAAATGTCTTGCAACTGAAACCAAGTTTAGTCATCCTCACTTGATTTTTTTAAATGACGTTCCTGGCCCTTTCGGATGAAAATAATTTATTCTGTATTGTTCTTCAACATTGACTGCTTTTACTTGCAACACTTCTTCTAGCCACCAGTCACTATCATACACACGGCAAACATAATCTGACAATTTCGGTCGGATTCTTGTTTTTTGTGCAGCAATTTCGTTCGAATATATGATAAAAAATATGGCTTGTTATTCTGAACCCTTCATGGGTTTTTAATTTTCAAAAGTAGTAAAAAATGTGATTTTAGTCGCAAACTTTGACCTTGAAAAAAATAAATATTTTTTAAATATGAAATTTATTGATATCCTATATGAAAAGAGCTTTCTTAGCTTTCCAATAAACTATGTTTGAGATCAAAATTTTTGATAGAAAAAAAAATTTTAGTTTACAAGACCAAGCATCAAAATGCCCCATTTTCCTGTTGCCAACAACAAAAACAGATTATACATATCAAAGGGTAAATTCAAAAAAAAAAAAAGAAGAAAAAAATGTATATATTTTTGAGGTCTAGGAAATAAAAAGAATGCATATGAAAATTTCTATCAAAATCAAAAATGGTGATGCACCCCCCCCCCCCCATTGGGTGATTTAAAATGAAATGATCCTATGTATATATATACTGGGTGTCCAGTAATTATTGACGGGGTTTCCGTACGTCATAACTTTCGAACAAAAGATAATATGCAAAAACCGATTACGTATTCGTAAATTACAACTCAAAAAGTTTTATTTGTGACGTAAAAAATTATTGAATTACTATTAATGATATTTAAAAGAAATATTGAAATTATTGCCCTTCGTGGCTCGTAACACATCGAGACGAAATTCGACTTCCCCCTCCAAATGTTCTCCAGTATTTGTGGGGTAACATTTTGGATTGCAGTGATAACTCTGCTTTTCAGTTCATCAAGGGAGGGGGGGAGGGGACCGCACATGCGCAATCTTAGCGCACGTGCAGTCTGAATAATTATCACGTCATAAATAAAAATGTCGACAGTTATATAAAAGTGTCGACAAGATAAAACAATTCGTGTGTTGTGGTTTTTTGAAATGGACTTATTTATGTGGAGGTTTGCAAAAACATTGAAAACAAAGCTTCTGTTCCCTCCCCTGATGAACTGAAAAGCAAAATTGTCACTGCGATCCAAAATGTTAGCCCACAAATACTGGAGAACATTTGGAGGGAAGTCGAATTTTGTTTCGATGTGTTACGAGCCACGAAGGGCAATAATTTCAATATATATTTTTTTATATCATTAATAATAATTCAATAAATATTTTCTATATCATAAATAAACCTTTTTGAGTTGTAATTTACGAATACGTTATTGGTTTTTGCTTATTATTCTTTATTCGAAAGTTATGAGGCACGGAAACCCCGTCAATAATTAATGGACACCCTGTATATCTTTTAACTGTAAACTATGAAGAAAATATATGAGCCCCCCCCCTTAAAATTTCGCATATGGGCGCCCATGGTAAGAGGTTGACAGAAAGGATATTTTGGGATGAAAATTGCTTCAATTTATGTTTCATAAACAGCCAAACCTACTATTTTCGGAACTGTAGTTCACAGTACATATACTGCAGTAGCGTAACCAGGTGTTGGCCCGTAGGACCCGTGCCCCACCCAGAATGATGATTTTTTTTTTTCTGTAAATATCTTTATTATTAGAGGGAAGAAAAGAACACACACATTTCTTGGAAAAACTAAATGATTTTTAATGTGAGAAAAAAAATGCTGGGAGAAATCTTTATTTCTTTCAAAAATAAATCTCGGCATTTAGTTTTTTAACAGCTGCCGGTTATTGGTCAATTAATTTTGTGCCCCCTCCACCTAGTCCTTTTTCCAGTGGCGTACTGAAGGGGTGGGCGGATAGGGCTGCATCCCCCTCCGAAATTTTCAAAACGAATTTTAAAAAATGTAAGCTAAGTTT
>JAXGGA010022332.1:0-15149 GCA_038373865.1 Uloborus plumipes | reverse complement strand
CAAGTCACTTGTACGTCGATTCTGCAGCACGTGCAAGGTACCCTGGATGTTCCTGTGTCGACCAGAACCATTTCCCGTCGACTGGTTGCACGTGGCCTGCAACACGGCGCCCGCTAAGAAGACTGCCATTGACCTCACAGCACAGACTCCAACGTTTGGAATGGTGCCGGACCAGAGCCACGTGGATGGCAGAATGGCAAACCGTAGTGTTCTCAGATGAATCCCGCTTCTGTTTGTCCAGCGATAGTCATCGCATACGTGTGTGGCGTCGACGTGGAGAAAGATCGAATCCGGCAGTAACTGTGGAACGCCCCACAGCGCGACAACGTGGCATAATGGTTTGGGGCGCTATTGCATACAATTCCGTATCACCTCTAGTTCGTATTCGGGGCACTATGACGGCCCAACGATATGTCGATAATGTACTGCGGCCGGTGGCAATCCCCTACCTTCAGGGTCTGCCAAATGCAATTTTTCAACAGGATAACGCCCGGCCTCACAGTGCTCGAATCAGCCAACATGGTCTACGAGGTGTACAGATGCTTTCCTGGCCACCATACTCTCCTGACTTGTCACCAATCGAACATGTGTGGGACGTGATTGGACGCCGTTTGCAGAACCTGTCACTGCCTCGTTCAGAGGACGAACTGTGGCAAATGGTTGAAAGGGAATGGAGTGCCATCCCTCAGGACACCATCCGCAGGCTTATTGACTCCATGCCTAGACGTGTTTCTTCGTGCATCGCTGTCCGCGGTGGTCCTACTTCTTACTGAGCCTACGCCGTCCTCGCTCTAAATTTTGCTTATTTATTTTGAAATAAATATCACTTATTGTTCCATGCTGTCTCTGTCTTCTTACCAAATTTCATCAATTTCTGACCACTCCTTCTTGGTGTTGCATTTTCAATGTCGAGCAGTGTATATATAAATGAATGTATGTATGGGCCTATGTATGTCCTTTATAGACTCCAAAACTACCCGTCTGATTTCACTAAAAATTTCACAGTGTGTTTGTGCCCTCACTGGGCACATCAAGAGACTAATTACAAAAAAAATCTGAAAGGTAGTTCTTTATTTCAATTTTAGTTGAAACTTCCACATAAAAGCTTCAATTTTTTTAAAGGCTCTTTCCTCCATTAAAATCATTATTTAGTGCTTCATCTCAACTCCGCTCAATAGCTAATTTTGCGTTTGATATTTTCTTAGCTTCGCGTGGTTTTCTGATGCAATTCAAATAGTCAAGAAGTGTTTCTTTCGTGAGTATTTACCCGTGAATATATAATACTGCTGGGAATTGGATTTCGCATGTTGCATTTTAACCCGTGCGACTCCGGGCACATCCACTAGTTAAAACACTAAATTTCAAATTTGCGGGCGAACTAATTTCTAAACGTGCTCTCTTTAGATTTCCTTCAATGTTACACTAAGGTCGCAACCTTCATTTTGGTCGATTTCCTTCTTGTATCGTAATTAACCACTGATTAACTTAACCAATATTTGGATTATGAGGAAGCATTATTTTTCTTAATTTGTTGGCATTTCAGTAACATGAAGCTCCAATAACCAGCTCCAAACAACCAGCAATTCATCTAAGCCAGTTTAATTTAATGCATTTTCAAATTTTGACTGACAACAAGAGGTTGGTTTCATTAACCAGCGAGTTCATTTAACAGCTGCTTAGTATTCCCTTCAGAACAAAGAAATTTATTCCCTTCTGAAGGGGGGGGGGGTGAGCCACGTGTTGTGCTTCGGTGGCAATGCCCTCCCTTTCACGGGCTCGGAAAACTTTTCCCTTCCAAGTCAGTTACTTTCGTAAAAGAACTGTTAAGACTTTAAAAGACTTTAATGAGGGCATTCCTCGTCAGTTAATATGGAGTTCTGTTCGAATTAAATGTTCTTGCGACTTTCGTTGTCATCGCCTGAAAGTTGTGCCCAAGTCATTAGTGATGCTTGAAGTGAAAGCTCATTCGAAATAATGACCTGGGTGTTAAAAGAAAAGGTTTGAGGTGTGGTATGATGGAGTGTTTCAACATTTTCTCGAAACTTTTCATATGAGTTTCATAAAATAGTTACAAATAAATTTAAGCACATATTTACTCTCTTCAGAATAATTTCTTAAAAAAAAAACTTTTGATTATAGATAACTTGTGAGCTAAGACAGTCTAGATCAGTTGTGCTCGAACTTTTTTTACTTGTGGGTGGCATATCATTAAACGTATCTCCCGGGCTAGAACGTATATGAAGTAACGTCCTGATACAAATTTCAATAAATGTGATGCTTTTTGGATAAGAACGCTTAATTTGCAACCAGTTTCAGGGAAATAAGAATATTCAACAGCAGGATAAACTAGAATTTCTGAATTAAATTTTAGTCATCTAATTAATCATTGTAGATCATGAAATGGAAAAAATGAATCATTATTTATGACTCCTAATCGGAAATGAAGATCCAAAATCATGATAAATTGACTTTTTTGTTGCATTTAAAAATATTACTATTAATTCTGTTTTATAAAAGCTATTATTTTTGAAAGCTTAAATCTTTCATCAATGATCTACTTTCGTCTATGAAATATGTGAAGCTTTTCAGGAAAAAAAGATGTGTTCGCGAAAAGTCAAAGATTTAAAAAGCTGGAAATATGTTTTGATAATTTAAGACGTTCTATGACCGTCTGTCTACGGTGACTAATAAAGTACTGCACTGTAAGGGGTCAACTTACACAGGTTTCACTGTATTTGTGTCTGTTTGAGTTTCATTGTAAAGTTCCGGTAAAACTTGTCCTTAACCCATTAATGCCTAGCGTCCCTTTTTAGGGACAGTCCAAAAAGTGTATCTGAATTTCCCCAAAAATGAACATTTCAACCAAAAAATAGTGTTAAATTAATACTTTGGTATTGTTTCAATTCATTATTAACAGATTGCAGCACGTAACCATTGTAAAGTGTGTGCTGTAGCCGTTTTATTATGATCTTTATCAAGAACTCCATTGTTCAATCTCAAGAGCAAAACGCTTTTTAAACTTATTCCCAGCTTTCCAGTTTATGTTAATTGCTGCTATTATTTCTTCTTATAAAAGGTCTCTTCAGCTATTATATCGTAGGCAGATTTTTTTTTTTTAGTAAAACAAGTATGCAACCTCTGGTGGGCAGCGTCCCTTTTTCAAAACGATTTTTCTTTTCTTAATAAAAAAAATATTTTTCACATGATATTTTTTTAATTATTTTTTCTGTCCATTAAACACTATTTGTGACCAGTATACAAAATATCTTTAGAAAAAAAAATGTCAGCCGTTAATGGGTTAAGGCTACAGTGGACACAATTTTTTTTGTATGAATTTTTCAGCTAACAAATTTATACGAATTTTCATTTCCAGCCGTCTTTTATAAACAATTTCATAAAACATTACATGTAATGCATAAATTTATGCAATCATGTCTAATGATTGGAAATTAAGTGGAAATTCAAAGTTTGAAAAGAAATTGTGACGCATAGAGCATTTTGAAATTTTGTTAAAAAATGCGTTTAATTTTAAATAAAAAAAAATATTCATTGTTTTTGTACCAATTTTTTTATGCTTTTAGATTTAGTAAATATACAAACACACAAAGTTTTAGATATATAGATCAAAAGTTAAAGAAAAAAAAAACCTTTTTTATATCCACTGTAGCCTTAATTTAACCCATTAATGCCTAGCGTCCCTTTTTAGGGACGGTCCTAAAAAGGGTCTGAATTTCCCTAAAATGAACATTTCAACCAAATAATAGTGTTCAATTTGTACCTTGGTATTGTTTCAATTCGTTATTAACAGATTGCAGCACATAACCACTGTAAAGTGTGTTCTGTAGCAGTTTTAATATGATCTTTATCAAAAATTACATCGTTCACAATCTCAAGAAAAAAAAGCTGAGTTTTCAAAGTTATTCCCAGCTTTCCAGTTTATGTTAATTGCTGATTTTATTTCTTCTTATAAAATGTCTTTTAAATATTATATCGTAGGCAGAAAAAAATTTTAGTAAAAAAAGTATGTACCCACTTGGGTCTATCGTAACTTTTAAGGGACGATTTTTCTTTCCTTAATAAAAAAATTATTTTTTACATACTATTTTTTTTATTATTTTTCCTGTCCATTAAACACTGTTTGTAACCAGTATACAAAACATCTTTGGAAAAAAATGTCAGGCATTAATGGGCTAAAGAAATGAAAATTTGCTACAACATATCAGCATGTGCAACTACCGTGAATTTTTGGGGAGAAAGGAAAAAAAAATAGCCTCACTAGAAACTTATTTTTAAGCAGGTACACCAAAAAAGCAACGAAGCCCACCTCATGAAATTATAATAGTGTAAAATTTATTGAACGAATAACCTCATCTTCACCCCCACGCTTTAAGTCTTTTTGTTGATTGGTTAGTTGAATGACACTGTTAAGGTATTGCTATAAAAAGTGAGTCGTATTTTGATTTTTAAATTTTCAATCAATAATGTTGCAAGGAAAGATGCTCCGAACTCTAATATTTCAACTATGATCACTAAATTATGTAGAAAATAAATTGATAATCCTAAAGTAATAGTTAAAATGCTTTAGCTATCTCAAAACAGATGAATTTTAAAACTCTTCAACTTTTGCATACCAATTAGGCAAAAAAAAAAGGTTACTATAAAACTGTGCATAGAGACAAATATTGTTATTAATAAATACTGTTATCAAGATCAAAACATAGCATTTAGTTTTAGGCGACCAGAGATAACCTTTTTTATCCTATCAGGATGATTTATACAATACTCTATCGATTGCTCCAAAATGGAAAAAGAATGAAAAATTCTCAGACATCAAAATTATCTTTAACTAATTATTTTCAGAGAAAGTGAACAGCAATTTTGTGAAAGCCATAATCTTTATCACTCTCACATTAGAAGTTAAATACAGAGCGTCAGCTAAAAAATTCTTTCGCTATGACAGAAAAAGGGCAGAAAATTGCCAAAAATGAAATAGAATATCGTGTGCTTCCGGTGGTAATTGATGACGTTCGATTTAAGAGAAATAATCATTTACTCGTAGCTTTTGTAATGCGTTTTAGCTGATAAAAGTGGTCCCAACGAAAACAATTCGATACAGCTATCGGAAAATTTTATTATTATTATTATTATCATTTTATGAGATTCGTCGTTTTATGAAAGAAATATTTTCTGAATTTAGGCTTATAAATAAGCCAAGCATTTAAACTGAAACTTAATTTTCTGTTTCATAATTTGTTGAAGCAAATGAAATGTTGAACAGAAATACTAAAAACTTCAAACTAGCAGAAGCGTTTTAAACTCTAATTAGGGGTGAGGGGGGCACATGTGAACAAAAATGATATTTTTGTATATTTTTCATTATTAATTTGAGATATAAAAAAATAAGTGCTATACATGAGAAATCAAATATTTGCGAATATTTTCATGCAATTACCTCCCTTCTTCAACAGTGAATTCCAGCCAAAAAAAAAGTCGAAAATATGTTAAACTTTGTTCACATCTGCCTCAGTAGGGGGGAAGTTGTAAACACACCTGGGGCACGAGTAAACATGGATACATAAATGGAAATAAAATACAACTGAGCTTATTTTTAAGTATACTGCTTATTACACATTAACAAACACTTGCAATTAAAAATCAAGGTATTTGTTCAACGTGATTAATTGACTCAATTCAACGAACATTGTAGCCTTCAAGTTTTACAGAAAATGAAACAGAGGATGCAGCTCGACACGTGCCACCCAAAATTGTAGGTGGTGGTAATTTCAGAAGAATATCATCAGAGTGTTAACCATCATTGTATCATCTGATTTTGGAGACCCCAAATTGCCAGCCTAGCTGGCCCAAGACAATAACAACAACAAAAGCGTGAAGAAGGTCTCTTTGATCAAGATATCTCTTTGATAATCCTCCATAGATTTCTGGGAAATACTATCTCTTCAGTTCAGTAATATATCCAACAGAAAGAAAAAGCGTTTTTTTTCCAGAATGGAAATAATTGGAAACAAACTCTTCAAATAATGTGTTAGGAGAATGGACCTTGAGCCTTTTAATAAGCAATAAAAATGAGTTTCTTACGACGATGAAAAATTGTACACGTTTGAATGATTTCAGTTAGTAAAATACGTTTTAGCTTTGAACACAATTAAAAGAGGCACAGGAAGGGACATATGTTCACAAAATAGCAAATTTTGTAATTGTAATATATTTAGAGAATGCTTCTTTTACAATAAATGTTTTTTTTTAAAGAAAATGTTGCGCTTAATGGTAGATAAACCAGTGATTAAGCACTTCTCAGTGAATGATTTCCTCTTTTTTTTTTCAAATGAGGCATTTTCTTAGATGAAGTGGCAATAGTAACTTTCCAAAAAGAAAACGACCAAAAATGCTGTGTTTGTTCAATGGTTAGGCTGTTAATTCACTGGTTCTGGGCAATTTCTGGCACTTCAACCCCCTTCCCCTTAAACTACAATTTTAAATGATGCTATGAATTTTTGAAAATGAAATTTCGTCTAAGTATCCATTCACTAGTCGGTCTAGCCTAAACCGTATTTGAAAAAATCGAGTGATAACAAAACTAGTTAGCTAAAAAAATATCGCGACCAACAATAAGAAAAATCATTAACCGCAGAAAAAGTCACGATTTGTTGTCCATTACCAATGATCGGAACAAGCAAGGGGTAGGACTTTCCAGAAGTAAAGTACATTGGAGCTCCCAGATCATAATGCACATTTTATACACCCTAAAGCACTTACGGGTAGTGCTTTAGTCCTATTTTCCTTGTTTGTTTCAGTTGACCTATTTCCCTGAGAGTAGTTCTGACGAAAATCTTCCCGATTTGAGAACTATTTTCTTTAATTGGAGCATTTTTGTTTTTCTTATTGCATTTTTAGCCTACTTTCCCGTTAAAAATAAAAGAAAGACGAAAAAAGTATTAAAAGTAGCTTAATGCATCTAAAAATATCGCCAAGTCCAAAAAATATCGCCAAGTTAAAAAAAATATCGCTAAGTCCGAAAAATATCGCCAAGTTAAAAAAATAAAAAGGTAAAATGAATATCGAAAAATTAAAAATTTGAAAGTAGGGTATTGAGATGGGGAATTTGTGCGTCGGTCGGTCGGTCGGTCTGTCGGTCTGTCGGTCTGTCTGTCCCCCCCCTAATAACTTTTGAATGAACATTCCGATTTGGACAAACTTTTTTTTGTTGGAAAGATCTCGGCGAGTACAGCTCATTCCCATATCTGATTTTTCAAATTTGAACAATTTTTGGTTCAACTTTGAACCGTTCAAACAACCTGTCCCGCGATGCTAACTTTTGAATGAACAGTCCGATTTGAACAAACTTTTTTTTGTTCGAAAGATCTTTTCAAGGATACTTCATTCCCGTATCTACATTTTCGATTTGAACAATGTTTCGTTCAACATTGAACCGTTCAAACAAGCTGTCACCCCTAATAACTTTTGAATGAACAGTCCGATTTAAACAAACTTTTTTTTGTTCGAAGCATCTCGGCAAGGATACTTTATTACCGTATTTAAATTTTCAATTTGAACATTTTTGGTTCAACATTGAACCGTTCAGGCAACCTTTCCCCACCTAATAACTTTTGAGTGAACCGTCCGAATTGAATAAACTTTTTTTTGTTCGAAAGATCTCGGCGAGTACAGCTCATTCCCATATGTGATTTTTCGATTTGAACAATTTTTGTTTCAACTTTGAACCGTTCAAACAACCTATCCCGCGATGCTAACTTTTGAGTGAACAATCCGATTTGAACAAACTTTTTTTCGTTCGAAATATCTCATCAAGAATACTTCATTCCCGTATCTACATTTCCGATTTGAACAATTTTTCGTTCAACATTGAACCTTTTAAGCAACCTTTCCCCACCTAATAACTTTTGAGTGAACCGTCCGAATGGAATAAACTTTTTTTTGTTTGAAAGATCTCGGAGAGACTTTCCCATACATTCCCATATTTCGCTTTTTGATTCAAACCATTTTTCGTTCAATAGTGAACCGTTCAGAAAAAAAAAATTACATTAGCGTCTACGGGGAATTTAAGTTGAATGTTGATCCTGAACTTAAAGTCGGATTTCCTTCAAACTAACTTTGTAAGAAAATGGTTTTGATAAATAATGTTTGTAAAGTACTTTTCTAAGTAATCTTCTGTGAGGACTCTGATTCCGACTCCGACTCCGCGAACATGGCGGAAATGCAGGCTCAGAAAAAAAATGACTGAACGTGCAGACGATTTTTTGTTTATTTATTCATTTGTTTTATTTTATTTATTATTATTATTATTATTTATTATTATTTTTTTTTTTTGCAGACGATTTTTTTTTGTAACAAAAATTTTTCATTCACGAGAACATTTTATTCTTTATTTATATTTAACAACTGGCAACGTATTAAAAGTGAAATTCCGGACATTTTATTAACGGAAGATTTTTTTTCTTTTTTTTTCTTTCTTTGATAAAATGTGTTTTGATGATCTTTGTACTTTTATTTATTTATTTTTTTTTAATATTATTATTATTATTATTATTTTTTGAAAAAGATGGAGGATTTTTTCTACGGAGGAACTGTAACAGTTACACTCTTTAAAAGGTGTGACAAAACTTTATTTATTGGTTAATTACTTTTTACGTGTCTATTTCATCTGATGAGAGGGGCATATTTTGCTTTTCGAAATCAGCTCTAAGTGCTAAAAAGGTATGTTTGACATAATTTTCAGTCTCAGATAATCAAGAGAATAATGATCAGATGCGAGAATGCCGATGTCGATGTACGGGAAAGTAGGCTCGTTTAGTTCTTGACAGAACTTCTTGTTTCTAAACGAGATGAAAATTTATTTGAATATTTAGATAGGAACTGATGACATAGGATGACAGCAATATTCCTTTAGCTTTTACTACGTGGCCGCCGCTCATACAGAATAACGATCGTTCGTAACAGCTTTTATTCAACAAAGCTGATGCTTCAATAAAGCTGGATTTTGCACTGCCTTTTGGGTATTTGGTCCATAAAAGCGGTTGATTCAATTAACCACTGATTCAAGTAAATGGCGTCCATTGTATTTATACCGTATTTTAACAATACAAATGCCGCCGGTGCAGTACTTGAAGAACCTCATGAGAACAATTTTTAATTATAGGTAAGAGTAGGCTTACTTTTCGGTGCATCTCCCAAAAATTATTTCTTTTTTATGCCTTTGTTCAAAGTGAACTGCTTAGAGTATAGGCCATTCACTAATTGGACTTTAACACTGCACCTGTTTTTTTCGAGGTAGGTAACTTTTGTTCAGATTCAACTCATTTCTAAGCTACAAAATCCCATTAATTGATGCAGTATAAATCTATTCGACTTTATGTACATTTTGGCTTCAAGCGTACTTTATTTGTACACTCAAATGCTTTCTATGCTCAGCCGCGTAATCTTTGACGTGTGCTTGGGCAGATTCCTCTTCGAACCATGAAAATTAAGCTTTCAAAAGGCATCTTTTATAGGACTTTATAGCTAATCTATTGAATTAAAGCATTTTTAGAATGAAAATCCTGTATGAGTTAATACAGTTTTCCTGAAGATATTCTTCAAGCTTGAAAGTGAAAGAAAAATGCGTTTATAGCTACAGTTTAAGAACTTCGAACTTTTCTACGGAACTTCGCTTCTAATCGGATTATATTTTCTCTAAACACCAAATTGTTTTTCTTTTTCAGATATTTTCTACTTCTAAAGTAAATGTTTAATCCTTATTCGTAAGTTCAAAAAAGGGTTTTAAGTATTCTAACTAAACTTAATACCCTTTTGTAAACATGTTTAATAGAAACATGTTTATACAAATAAAGAAAGCATTTGAAACGTCAAAATTTATTATTGCTTTCCTTTCAAAGAAATTTGCTATTAAACGAACGAAACTTTTATCTTGTTCTAAGACAGAGATTAGTACAGAGCTTGTGTGTTAAAAATATTTTGTCCAAACAATTTTGGAGAAATTTTCTCGCTCGTGTTTTTTTTTTTTTTTTTTTTTCAGAGAAAAATATTAAATATTAATATTTACGGACTAAAAGGTAGCGACCAGTGAATGAACACTTAAGCAAAATTCCGTTTTCAAAAATTCATAGCATCGTTAAAGAATTTTGCATTTTCCACAGGGCAGTAGAAACACTTTAACGGATATATGTAATTGCATTTTTAAAATATTGCGCGAATTTTTAGGTTTCTGAATGGGGGGTTTGAAAGGGAAAAAAGTGCCCAGACGCAGTGAATAAACACCCCAAACAAAAGACAAACGCAGCATTTCCTAGCTGTTTTCTTTTTAGAAATGTGTAGAATGACGTGCCTACTGCTGATTCAACAAAGAAAAATGGTCCAAAAACTTATTTTTTAAAGAAAATTATGAGGTGTTAATTTTTTGGAAGTGTTCATTCACTGGTCTCTCTACCCTACTCAACGGTTTTTTACGGCTAAAAAAATTATTCAAAAGCTGATGGATAGAGCAGAAATGTAAGAGCAATATTGATTGAAGTCAAAATTATTTGGATTTTGGAAAAGTCTAAAATACTAAGATGAAGACTTGATAATTAATTGTTTCATGTAAACGCATTTTGTGGTCAGTGTACTGATGCGAGTAATTGAGCTTACACGCAAATCTAACACTAAACTACCTCCTAAACCACAATATTTAGAAATAATTAAACATTAACATTGCTCTTTCTTAGAAGGAAATATTACCGATTTTTATTTTCTTCTATATTTAATATTAGATAAAAGTTTTGGATTCTTAGAAATTTTCAACTTTTTAATTTCAACGGATTTGAACGTTTTGAGGTGGGCTGATTTCATTTTGATTATTTCTGAAAAATGTCTATCTGTATTTATGCGACCGGCTCTCGCTACCTCTCTATTATAAAAACTACTGCATGAAACCGAACGAAATGTGGTATGAATATGTATCCCCATTTATTCCATTAATATTTGTGGTGCAAAATTCCTCTGAGGATTTCTCATTCGCTGTTATGCGTGACTTCTACGTCTCAGTAAGCAAAGGGCAGAATTAAACAAAAATTGATCCATGTGTAGAGATTAAAGGGTAAAAGTACACTAAAAAATTAATGTTGTTTTTACAGTATAATACACCTAATTTTACGGTAACAAACTGTAAAAATTGCTAATTTTACAGTAATAAACTGCAAAATTGCTGCTTAAGAGTAATACAGTCTAAAATTGTTAATTTAAATTTTACTACTGTGCATTTTACAGTTTTAAACTGGAACCTCTGCTGCCAGTATTATACTGTTGTTTTTTCCGTATAACACAGCTCATTTTGTGGAAAAAAACTGTAAAATTGTGGTAATAAGCTGTAAAGTTGTGGTAATAAACTAAAATTGGTGCTTTACAGTACTAAACTGTAAAATTGTGGTAATAAACTGTAAAGTTGTAATAAACTAAAATTGGTGCTTTACAGTAATAAACTGCAAAATGGCTAGTTTTACAGTTCATTATTGTGCATTTTACAGTTTAAACTGGAACCTCTGCTGCCAGTATTACACTGTAAAACAATACTTTATTTTTTGCAGTGTACTAATTCCATTTTTGTGTCAATATTTCAAGGGAGCAATCGAAGGTTGTCCATTGGTAGACCTTAGAGAATATAAATTATGATTTGATTTTGTTGCCAATAGTTCTAAGGGGAATGGTGCAATCGAACATTCTTTTTTTCTTATTGTGACTGCTATATCCCAAGAAGTAATACTACGATCTAGACCAGTAGTTCCCAATATGGGGGTGATGGCCCCTAAAGGGGCGGTAAATACTTAAGGGGCGGTAGGGGCGATGTATATTTAGAAGAGAAAACATTAGTAATGAAAGGGTAGCGAAAATCAAAATTGTAAGCATGTACGAAACCGGTTGTTCAGAGTTCAGACAATTAATCACAAGTTAAGAAAGAAACACATTAAAGTTTAATAGCTTTCTCCTTGATGAACCTTAGAAAGTATTTTTTCATTCATTGTGAATTTTATGAATTTTCAGAGTTCCAATTTAGTTTCCTTCATGTTTTAAGTTTCAATGCCTTCAATTCCTCCAGATTCCAGTGTAGAAAAGAAAATAATTTCTTGAAAAATGTACTGATGTTTTTTGAAAAGTACGTTGATGATCTTAGTTAAATGTTACTCATCAGATGCTTATTAGTTCGCATTGCAAAAGAAAAAAAAAGGTACCTTATTTATTTATTAATATTTTTAGTTTAAATTTAATTGGTTATAATGGCTTTATTGCGAACATTTTACTTCAAATTAAAGTTAGGTACTCATTTTTTAATAATATTGATGTTCACTTGCGCCAACTTAAGGTTTTTTAGAGTTAGAAAGGCAAGGGGGGGGGGGATATAGGTGTCAGTCAGCGTCTTGAAGGGGGAAATGAGCTTAAAAAGGTTGGGAAACATTACGAAATGTGGAATAAAACTGAGCCTTAAGGCAGCCGGTGCTGCTTTAATTTTTAAATTGGTTGCTCCAAGGCAGATGATTTTGGTCATATTTAAACGAGTTATACAGCTTAATTTATTCAATAATGTGAAAGAGAAATCACATTAAAATGTTTTCACCTACGATTGCCATGAAAAAGCGTTTTATGCTTATAACTAGCTGAAAATCTAACTTCTAAACTCCGGGCACCAAATGAGAAAAAAAAATCGTTTTTTAGCTCTGTGTAGTTTCAGCTAAAGATACGTTTATTTGTATAGCAGTTTCTTTTGGCATTGTTCAACATTTTTCATCGACAAATAATTTCTTCGTCAGGTGTCTCTAAACATAAAAATATAGGTCAAAAAACAAAATAAAACAATTTTCTTTTTATGGTCCGGTTTATGCTTAGAAACAAAAATAATTTTTGAGTTCTTTAACCTAAAACATACCTGTTAGAAAAAGTTTCCAGAAATAAATTGATTTTTGACAAATTTAATGAAAATGTTTAAAGGAAAACATCTGCCGATTTTTAGCTTAAAACTTGGTTAATTACAAGTCTTTATTTACTTAAAAAGCCTACTTGCATCTTTTTATGCGTCTGATCTATAGCTACGTGCAAACATTACTTTCAAAACAGTTTTAAATAAAAACAACTATAAGTGTTAGCTCCAGCACGAAAAATCGCTTCTAGCTCTTTTTACAAAATGGGTAAGTCATAAAGTATTAAAAAATATTTTTCTCTGCGACTGGAAAAAAAAGGCTTGAAGGAGTAGAAAAAAATCTTTGAAAGGTGAAAAAGGAGAAAAGAAGAAAGATAATATTTTCGTAATGATTCAGAAGTACATCATTTCGCAGTTCATTAATCAAGATGGGATGAAAGCGAAAAGCAGCGACGGAATATTAAACTATTCTACATAAATACAGAAATTCTTATATGATTCGAAATTCTACGTTATAATCGGGGAGAAAAACTCATATGTAATGTTTGAAGAAGTTCCACAATATGTGGTTTTTTCTTTTTAAATTTGCCTTTCTTATTTTCACCCCAAATTTGGATCAAGAAGAAATCTTAGTCGTAACCTTAACAGCTTCATTTTGGTATTCATTTCACTATGTAAAAATTCCCGATTCCCAAAATTCTTTTTAACTTTCTACTTTTTTCTGTATCTATAGAAGAAAGAATTCACTGGTAAAAAAAAGCTGTTGTTTTCACAGTATAATACGGGCAGCATAGGTTCCAGTTAAAAACTATCAAAGCACAGTAATAAACTGTAAAACTAGCTATTTTAAAGTTCCTTACTGAGAAATTAGCAGTTTTAGTATAAAATTAGTTGTACTATACTGTAAAAACAACAGTATTATACTGGTAGCAGAGGTTCCAGTTTAAAACAGTAAAATGCACTGCAATAAACTGTGAAACTAGCAATTTTACATTTATTACATTATTTACATTACCCTGTAAAGACAACATCTATTTTTTACAGTGTTGGATTCGTGAAATTTTTCGAATTTTAACGGGATTGCTCGTTTTGAGGTGTACTGAGTCCCTTTTGACCATTTTTGGAAAATATCTGCGTCTGTGTGTCTGTATACGTGCGACCAGTTTTTTAGTGGCCGTGCTAGAGCAAAAACTACTGCATGAAATCAAACGAAATTTGGCTCACATATGTACCCTATGTTCTTTTTTATGGAAGAAACGAGTCTGGATAATGATGTCTGATAGTTAAACGTTAAACTTCAAATGCCTAAAAATGCTCTTTTTAATAATGCTCTTTTAAACGACAGAAAAGCTCTTTACAGATTAGAACTAGAACCTCCGCTACCAGTATTATACTGTTGTTTTTACAGTATAATACAGCTAAATTTTACGATTTGCTAACTTTACAGTAAGAAACTAAAATTACTAGTTTTACAGTTTATTACTGTGCATTTTATACAGTTTTAAATTGGAAAATCGGCTGCCAGCATTATACTGTAAAAACAACAGTTCATTTTTTTTCAGTGTTGCTTAGCTTCGGCCATGTTTGATAAAGAGCTTTTCTGTCGTTTTTTTTTAAATGAGCTTTTCTGGTAAAACAGGGAGGTGCTTTACTGTTACTATGAACTTATCTGTTTTTGGCAAGTTCCTGATTTATTTGCGAAACGTAATTGGCTTCAGAGGAAAATGTTCTGAATTCTTCAAGAAGGTTCGCGAGAATAATTTCAGGACTGCCTTTAGCGAGAATCTTTAATAATTTTTTTCTGGATATGTTATTTGCGGAAACTAGACACATCATCTGCCCTTCATCTTCCCAGAACGTTTTTGAATATTTTTACAGTACAAATAGTCTAATAGACTAGACCATGAATTGAATGATCCTGATGAAGTCTGATAAAATGGATGTTTCCTACACAATACAACCATGTTTTGTACGTTTTTTGTGAAATTTAACCAAACATTTTTGTAAGCGTTTAAAAATTCAGGGATAACGTCACATACAGTGATAGTATCTTTTAAATCAATGTTTTTTATTCCGATCAAGATTCAATCTGAATTTTTCGATGACTTTCTTTTATTATTTTAAAGCTATTCATTGCGCTTACATTTAATTTAATCATTAATTTTAGATCGGAATTTCACATAACTTCTTTTGTTATTTAGGAATGATAATTAATTTAAAAATAATA
>JAXGGA010022331.1:0-15150 GCA_038373865.1 Uloborus plumipes | reverse complement strand
CCCACTGGTATCCGGAAGTGAAATATTTCGGCTATTTTTGTCGCTAACTCCACAGACTATTTGAGGTATAAATGTGGTAGACCATAAGGGAAAAAAATGCACTTACTTTATTTGCTTCTCTTTGCTTTTCTACTTTTTGATCTCTTTTTTGAAGATGGTTGTTTATACTGATTTCACGAAAGTAATTGGGATGCAAAAACGTGAAACAATTCGCTAGGAATTCCTAAGGCTTATTGTTGCAATACCGTACTTATTGTTGCAGTATTTCCGAACGATTTTCGTCGTTATCGTGTAGTTGTGAAGAAAATCGCTCTTTGATTTCTACAGGAAGTAGGTTCAAAGTGGTAGTTTAGCACTTCTAATACCAGAGGTCGTCACGGTATTGCACCATCGTATCTCATTCCAAGTGTTAAATTTTATGTGATAATATCATACATAACATTTAGCTGATACTAACAATGCTATCTACAGCCATTTTTTTCCTAAAATGAATTGATTTTTACAGATAACGAGGGCACTTTAACTTTTATTTCAATAAAAACTTTACTAAAATTTTAAAAAATTCTCTGTTTGAAAAACAGGGCAATTTTACGAATTTCCTAATGTATCCTCATAAATAAAAAAACCTTTTAACTAAATTGTAAGATATTTAGAGTGGTTTTTCATTAAGTATAATTTAAAAAAAAAACTCTCGCGACTGATATTAATTCTTCAAAAGAGTTTGACATATTTTTCTGGTTAATTTAGTAATGTTGAATTTTGTGAAGATAGGTTATCATTCACTTAAACTATGAAATGATATTTTTAGCCTACTTTCCCGTTAAAAATAAAATATCGCCAAGCCCAAAAAATATCGCCAAGTTAAAAAAAAATATCGTCAAGTCCAAAAAATATCGCAAAGTTAAAAAAATAAAAAGGTAAAATGAATATCGAAAAATTAAAAATTTGAAAGTAGGGTATTGAGATGGGGAATTTGTGTGTCGGTCTGTCGGTCGGTCTGTCTGTCCCCCCCTAATAACTTTTGAATGAATATTCCGATTTGGACAAACTTTTTTTTGTTGGAAAGATCTCGGCGAGTACAGCTCATTCCCATATTTGATTTTTCGATTTGAACAATTTTTAGTTCAACTTTGAGCCGTTCAAACAACCTGTCCCGCGATGCTAACTTTTGAGTGAACAGTCCGATTGGAACAAACTTTTTTTTGTTCGAAAGATCTTTTCAAGGATACTTCATTCCTGTATCTACATTTTCGATTTGAACAATTTTTTGTTCAACATTGAACCGTTCAAGCAACCTTTCCCCCCTAATAACTTTTGAATGAACATTCCGATTTGAACAAACTTTTTTTTGTTGGATAGATCTCAGCGATTACAACTCATTCCCATATTTGATTTTTCGAGTTGAACAATTTTGGTTCAACATTGAACCGTTCAAGCAACCTTTCCCCCCTAATAACTTTTGAATGAACATTCCGATTTGAACAAACTTTTTTTTGTTGGAAAGATTTCGGTGAGTACAACTCATTCCCATATTTGATTTTTCGATTTGAACAATTTTTGGTTCAACTTTGAACCGTTCAAACAACCTGTCCCGCGATGCTAACTTTTGAGTGAACAGTCCGATTTCAACAAACTTTTTTTTGTTCGAAAGATCTTATCAAGGATACTTCATTCCCGTATTTACATTTCCGAATTGAACAATTTTTCGTTCAACATTGAACCGCTCAAGCAAGCTGTCACCCCTAATAATTTTTGAGCGAACAGTCCGATTTAAATAAACTTTTTTTTTTGTTCGAAGGATCTCAGCAAGGATACTTCATTACCGTATTTAAATTTTCAATTTGAACATTTTTTCGTTCAACATTGAACCGTTCAAGCAACCTTTCCCCACCTAATAACTTCTGAGTGAACCATCCGAATGGAATAAACTTTTTTTTGTTTGAAAGATCTCGGAGAGGTTCATTCCCTTATTTCGCTTTTTGGTTTGAACCATTTTTCGTTCAATATTGAACCGTTCAGAAAAAAATTTAACATCAGCGCCTACGGGGAATTTAAGTTGAATGTTGATCCTGGAACTTAATGTCGGATTTCCTTCAAACTAACTTTGTAAAAAAAATGGTTTTGATAAATAATGTTTGTAAAGTACTTTTCTGAATAATCTTCTGTGAGGACTCTGATTCCGACTCCGACTCCACAAACATGGCGGAACTGCAGGCTCAGAAAAAAATGACTGATTGTGCAGACGATTTTTTGTTTATTTATTCATTTGTGTTATTGTATTTATTACTATTTTTTTTTTTTTTGGCAGACGATTTTTTTTGTAACAAAAGTGTTTCATTCACGAGGGCATTTTATTCTTTATTTATATTTAACAACTGGCAACGGTTTAAAAGTGAAAATCGAGACATTTTATCGACGGACGAGTTTTTTTTCCTTTCTTTGATAAAATGTGTTTTGATGTACTTTGTACTTTTAATTTTTTTTTTTTTTTTTTGAAAACGATTGAGGAATTTTTCTGCGGAAGAACTGTAACAGTTACATTCTTTAAAAGGTGCGACAAAACTTCATTTATTCATTTATTTACTTTTTATGTCTCTATTTCATCTGATGAGAGGGGTATATTTTGCTTTTAGAAATCAGCTTTAAGTGCTAAAAAGGTATGTTTGACATAATGTTTAGTCTCAGATGATCAGGAGAATAATGATCAGATGCTAGAATGCCGATGTCGATGTACGGGAAAGTAGGCTCGTTTAGTTCTTGACAGAACTTCTTGTTTAGTTGCTTCATTCTGTTAAATATCCTTATTTATAAATACATAAGTATAGCTTTTTAGTAGATCCTATCAGCTTAAAATAAAATTTGTCTCCGTTTTCTCATTCTCTCACGTATGAGACATATCTCACGCTGTATCTTCTATAGAAAAGACAACGTGAGAATGTGTACTATATCAGTAGGGAAATTTAGGTTTGAAAGTGCTTTAAGAAATAGATGTACAAAAAGTCTACTAACACATGCATATACGCACTAAAAGAGGCTCAGTAAGTCCTTTCTTCAATATTTGTAAATCTCCACGGTAGAGTAAAGACTCCAAACTTAGCACTATGCCTTAACTGCTCAGTATAGCAAATCTTCGGGGACGAACACTGTTGCTTTCTGTTTTTAAAAATTTGAAAGAAATCCTCTTTCAAATCAAAATAAAACGAGAAAGAGTAGTATTTCTTTCAATATTAAGAAACTCTTTTGAGATATTTCCTTTGTTTTAAAACAGGACTTATTATGAAGTGCCTTTAGGGACAGGAAAGCAGTTTATTATTAGCCGAAATATAAGAAAACATTTTCTCGGCCTGCTATAAAAGCACTGTTCAGAATAATAAGGCTCTAAATGTTCTTATTTACTCGAAAGTGGATTAATAAGGAAAATTAAGGTCTTTAAAAATATTGAACTCTGCCAGTACATAGTTTTAAAGGGTTGTTAAGTCATCGAAAATTCGAACCATCTGCTGTAAATATACTTCGTTTACGCCAATTAAATAAAAATCGATCTTTAGAAAATTTGAAATAAAACTTGCTGAGTTTACTGTTAAATGCGAATTAGGAGTAATAATTAGGATCTGCAATCTTATTTTTATTATTCTTGGCTACTTTTCTGAGCCTATTAAGCATGATAAATATAAAGAATAGCATATTAAAATTAATTATTTTCCTGAAACAAAAATGTTTTACTGTTTCTTCCCAAATTCCAATTCATTCCTTATCGTGACCTCTTGCAGAAAGACATCGTCCACAGTTATCCCCGTTAACAACAACACCCTTCTCCTTAAATCTGAACCTATTGTAGAACAACCAGAAAAGAGAAGAGAGGGAAATTTAGAGTATAATAAATCTGTAATTCAGTTTTATAAATTCTTTAAAACTGCTAAAATTTTTGAGTACGCTTTCGCAAAAGCAACAACAAGGTGTTCAGTACTAAGAAAGCAATGTTCGATTACTGGCCTGTTTCATTTACTTTCCTAAAAACATGAATATTTTACTGTGTCTTTCCAAATTCTAATTTTTTCCTTATCGTGACCCATTGCAGAAAGACATCGTCCACTATTATCCCCCTTAACAGCAACACCCTTCTCCGTAAATCTGAACCTATTGTAGAACAACCAGAATAGAGAAGAGAGGGAAATTTAGACTATAATAAAATTTGTAATTCAGTTTTATAAGTTCTCAAAAAATGCTAAAATTTTTGAGTACGCTTTCGCAAAAGCAACAACAAGATGTTCATTACTAAGAAAACAATGTTCGATTATTGGCCTGTTTCATTTACTTTATGAAAACATAAATGCTTTGCTGTTTCTTTCCGAATTCCAATTCATTCCTTATCATGATCTCTTGTAGAAAGACAACGTCCACAATTATTCTCCAGAAACAATGACACCCTTTTCCTTAAATCAAAACCTATTTTAGAACAACTAGGCTAGAGAAGAGAGGGAAATTTAGACTATTATAATTTTGCAATTCAGTTTTAAAAATTCTTTATAAATGCTGAAAATTTTGAACAAGCTTTCGTAAAAGCAGCAACAAGATGTTCAGGACTAAGAAAGATATGTTCGATTATTGGCCTGTTTCATTTACTTTCCTGAAACATAAATGTTTTACTGTTTCTTTCCGAATTCCAATTCATTCCTTATCGTAACCTCTTGCAGAAAGACATCGTCCACAATTATCCTTCTGAAACAACAACACCCTTCTCCTTAAATCTGAACCCATTGCAGAACAGCCAGTACGAAGAAGAGGGAAAAACAGTGGCATGAAAACAAAAAACCAAGAAGAAGAAACAAGAAACAAGGGAATAAGAAGACAGACAAAAGGTGTAATTAGCTGACATGTTACGATTGGAAAATAACGGGAGTCCAGAGGTTTTTATTGTTATTACTTCTTGCTTCTGCAGATGTTCTAAGCCACCAATAGCCCTCGATTTGTTTTCTCCTCAAGAGGGGATTGAATTAAATTTGTTTCCTGAAAAGTTTTCACTGATTATACTTTTGTCGTCTTTTGGACTGCTGGGAAATGGGCAAGGATCTAATCACTTCAGGTTCTTTCAAAACTTTTGAGCCTGCTTTCTAAGTATGCGTCACTTTTAAAATTCGCTGTCGGTTTGAAAATTGAAGCTGAAAAAAAATATAAATACAGTAAATATAGAAATAAAAGAAAACAGCAATAAATTAGCAGAAGTTTTATTTTTTAATCACCCCTGTTTCAATATACTGTATTAGGAGTTTTTCTACACCATTAAAAAAAATGTCCGCGACTTTTGATTCTAATCTAAGAAAAAATGCCATATGGTTTTTACACGGTGTTTTATGAGTTATGTGGTTTATTTTAGCATAAATATCATTGGGAAGCAGTATTTAGTTAGGAAATTATATTTTTTCACATGTAGTGAATAATTTTTAATGTAAAAAAAGCATACATTACACTATTCTTTGTGTGTCAAGTAAATTACTAAAATGAAACTTTTAACTAAATACTTATACTATAAAACATCTTAGAAAAAATCTGGGATAAATATATATAGTTACTATGTACTTTAAGCAAATATAGGTTTAAATAAACTCAAAAAATAGCAATATGATTCTACAAGCTTAATTTCAGAACTTCTAACATAAAATCGCTAAAACTACAAATACATCCATGTACTTCAAAATTACAAGGTGTTCTTTTGTGTATGTTACACTTAAAGTGTCAATTCTAAATTAGATTTCGGAAATTCATATATATTCAATAAATTTTTAGTCATGGTGCGAATACAAGATTAACTTGCAGTTAGCTCTTATACTGGTTTAAAACTTCATATCCACACCCACCGAGACCAACACACATGTAGATATTTATTTGATCATTTATTTATGTCATACATATGTAGACTTACATCTCATCATTTTTTAATGAAATGGGGTCCGAGGTAAAATTTTATAGCTAGACATAGTTCGGAGGCAAAGTGCAACTTAACTATTACGATACTTAATCCACAGTCTGGTTTCCTGATTGGTCCTATTTGGTTGTGAAATAACTAATCACTAAAAGTCTCTTTATCATTTTTTGAGATTATACAGTTCGTTAAATTTGTTGAAATATAGTAAAAATCTGTTTATGCAAAGTTTTAAAACTTTAATGTAGTACACGTTAAATTTTACACATAAGATATCAGTGGGGTAAAAAGTTTCCTTTTTAATGAAAAAAACAACTTTAGCAAAATTTTCTTTATAGCTTTTGTGTTATTGTAAGTCGTTCACGTCACCTATCCTTGTAAAAAAACAAAGAGCAAAATAATAATAATAATAATAATAATAATAATTAACCCGGAAGGAAAAACAAATAGCCGAGAAATGAATATTGGTGGTTTTCGACTTTCCAGAAAAGTATTAGACAACAAATTGAAGTTTTATTGAACAAAATAAAAAGACGGACACAAACATAACTATAAAAGCTTCTTTACAATATTAACACTGCATTTAGTTAATGCATATGTTATCAAATACTAATAATATTTCTTAAAGAAATAGTCTAACGATCCGGTTACGCTAAACAAAAAAGTAACGCCCTATTAACTTTTGGAAAAAAAAAAGCATGGGAGGTGGTATAAAAAAATTACATAGCTTCGTATACAGGATGGACTATTTTCGAAAATATACCTTCCAAAATAGACTGGAAGTGAAGTCAAGGTACTTTAAAGATGGGGTGTCCAAGAAATGGCGATTTAATAGCTGGCTCAAATTACAACTGGAGGAGACGAAAATTTTGCCCTGAGGACTATTAGCGACGCCTGGACGCGTGAAAACGCCTGTAATTTCAGACTCTCTGCAGAACTTGGGTGAAAAATTCAAATTTTCGGGCCATTTCTGATACACGCCCTGTTTAAGTGGGTGGATGAGGGAGTTGAGTTGAGCTGTTCCAGTCCGGAGGTCGTTAGGGATGTACCGAGTGATTATATTCTTCGGAGAGTGAGGCCTTTTTTTTCTCTCACCGTTTCTCAATTATAGCTCTAATAAACTTATTTGAAGAACAATTATGAGCGAAAGTAGGTTTAAGATAAATGTTGTGATTATGCTAAATTGTTTTTGTAATGAGAGAGAGTTAAGTTTAATAGTCAGCTGCGGGTACTTAAATAAAAGATGCCGACTGTGTTATGCATATAAATTCAATTCTGCTTTGACTATTTTAATGAAGTGAAGTAATGGTCACAGCTTTTTAACTATTTATATTCAAGAGGAAAAAAAAGCGAAAAAAAACTGCTTATATCTGCAAGATAAATTAACTAAATGACGTTTAATAACTATTTCAAGAAGAAAAAATTGAAATGTTATTAAAAACTATGTACTTCAATTCTTACGCATAAACATTCTAGAAAAAAGCATATGATGTATCTTTTAAAAATGTACCAAGGATTACACCTAAGTTTCTGGTACTTTTATCTCCATTACAGCGATTTATTCTTATGAGTTATCATGCATTTTTAAGAGCCTTTTATTCAGCCCAAGAACGATAGTTTCCCTGTGTCAGCAGTTGAAAAAGAAAACAAAAAAATTACGGCTGTGGTATTCTTGCATCAGAAGTGAGATTGCATTAGGCGTAAAAGCAGAAATTTGCAGTTACGCTTAAAACTGATTTTTCACTCTTACTGACTTACTGTTTCTAACTAAAAATCTCACTTTATGAAAATATATTTTCAATAAAGGGCAATTCAATCGTTACAGACGTAACAATCGCAGACTTTGAACATAAATAATTCTGGTTTGGGCGGATGAAAGTTTTCAATTTTTTTTCCTGTAGTGTAACTTGATGATGTTTATGCTACATTAAATTTGCGTGCAGATTGCTTAATTACAAAAAAATACAGAAATTAAAAACTGCCTGTTACAGACGTAATTCACAAAACAGCAAAAACTCGACTATGTCATACAACTTACAATATTCCTCTGAATTATACGGAAATTTTGAACTTTTTTTTTTTTAATACGTGTTCTAGAGACTTCAAGCTTTCTAAAAAAAATAAAGATTGTGTGGATTTTGACTGCCAAATTTGTGAAAAAAATTCATAAACTTGTTACGGACGAAACAAAGTGGTGTTACAGACGTAACATCTCTGATTTGAAAGTAGAAAACAGTATTTTAAAGCAGGAATAAACAAAGATTTTTGTACTAAAACAATACAGTAGCATTAATTAACACATTATTTGAATATTTTAAGTTATACTGTAACAGTTTTAGAAAATTGAGGTAAGTCTGGGGCAGATGAGAGCATATGCCGATATGTCAATATGTAACAATAAATTGATGCATCTTAAGACAATTATTTCCAAGAAAGATTGACACAAGAAAAGTTTAGAAGGGCCTTTACACAAATTTATTTATTTGTATTCTGAGAATTAATGCATAAAGGGGCTGCTACATAAAAAAATCGGGAAAAGTAAATTCCTCCCTGGAATCAGTGATTGGTCTTAGGAGAACTTAAAAATTTGAAAATGTTGGATGATATAGCAGAATACTAGTACCAAACTAAAATTTAACCTTCTGGGTGACAGTTGGTCAATTTTGATAATTTTTTTTTGAATGAAAAAATGTATCCTTTTTCGTCCGACGTTCTCGAAATTCGAACGGCATTTTCGTATTCTGTTCGAAAACAATGCATTTCGCGTGCTTTTGGCAAATTCGCGATGTTAGCCCACCGTTCTTCCAATTTTGGCGTCAGCTTTAAAACATTTTCCTGGGCATATAAATAATTTTAACTTTTCCTGCAATGGAGTTGGCACACTGAGAAAAGGAAAGAGCGTCGTTGACAAATGCTGTTCTAGATCTTACTCTCTGCCAAACCTGGTGCTTGACCATACCCCCAACTCCATCCACAGCTCCTTTTCCATGTGACGTAGCAAAAAAATGCCAGTTGAGGTATAAATTATAATCAGTTATACCATATGTGTATTTTATTAATCTTAAGAAATAAATTTCAATTACATGCCGACATAATTAAAAATTTCAAAATCAGAATACCAGAAACTTTAGTACTCGTACCATATTATGCTATATACATGTATTGCTCATCCTGTGCTTTTCACCTATTTAATTGGAAATTTACTTTTGCTACGGACGTAACATAGAGCCATTTGTTATGTTCGAAATGTTACGTCTGTAACAGTATTAATTTAAAAACTAAATCAGTTGCAATATTTTTAACTATGGCGGGCAATTACTCTAAAAATTTGCCAAAAGGACCATTAAGGGTTTTTTTTAATTTTGATTTTTTAGGACGTAATGACAACTTTTGCTTCTTTTTTGTTACAGACGTAACATCAAACTTCTTTTTTTCAAACTTCAATTACACCATTTAGATCAATTCAAAAGAAATTAATGAATGCATATTATTATATTACCGTCTTAGTAGTTAAAATTGTGCTACAAGTAGTTATTTTTGTTTTTATTTTTCGATGAGAAATATGCATTTGAAAATGTGTTCTTTTTTTCTGATTTTTATAAGTTCGTGAATATCGTACTTCCAACTAAGAAAACAAGTATTATTCTAACTCTCACAAAAAAACCAATGCATGATTTTTAAAATATACATCTTCAGCTTTAAAATGATGTATAACATAGCAACATAACTTCAATATGAATTTTTGACCAATTGGTTTCACTTTTCATGGAATGGCCCTAAAGTGTTTTGCATCACATCAAGCTTTTTTAATCCTAGCATCATTTTTCCTGTTTTGTCTTCTATTTTTTCCTATTACACAATTCTTGAAATAAACTTAAAAAAGTGGTTTTTATTGCCTAATTAATGTGTCTGAGCCCATACATTATGCGTAGATCTTTTTTTTTGTTTCATCGAGGTTTTGTCCTCCTGCATTGTACTAGGGTAGGAAATTCGTAAACTGTATAACAGAGAACACATTTTTGTGTACACTGTACGTTGGTAAATACCTTATCAGCGAGAATAACCAAACCATCGCCCACTAAATTATTAAATTTGATAGTTAAAACTGGGCAAAAATGTTTTTTTAACTGAATGAAATATTTGTTATACAAAATTTTTACTGGTAAATAAGTTAAAGAGAAGGTACAAACCTTTAAAGAACGCAGTTGCTTTAAATATTGCAATAAAAATCTTACTTTCCAAGAGATAAAACTTTCTGTTGCATAAAGCATGTGTTCGCAAATGACTTACTTGCATGAAGTTATCATTCATAAATCAAACAAAATCTTTGATACGAATCAAGTGACAGAAAACCTTGTCTTATGACGAATAAAAACTTTTATTACATAAAGCATAGGTTAGAAAGAAATTTATCGGCTAAAATTTACAAACTTTTAAAGTAAACAATAAGTTCAATAGTTCAATATACGAATTGGGATTGAAAAGCCCATTGGTACGAGCATTTTTTTAAAATCAACAAAGATAAATATATTCTTACGTTTTACAAAACTATTATCAGAGCACTAAAACGAAAGAAGTTTGTAGGTCAAAATAATTTGACTATCATAATAGGAAAAAGTAATCTGAACTCCACCCAAGCACTTAAGTGCTCATTCAAAGAGCTGACTCAGCAATTATTTTGCTCCGGCACTTTGATTTTTCAAAAAATATCACCTCTTGAAAAGTTTAACACCACTTAAAAAATCATAAGAATATCAGCGAGATTGCTGGCCTTGCATGCAATATTTTATACCAGAAGAATTAAGACAGATGGGAAATATTACTTCCCGCTTTCTAATAACAGGGCTGATTAAGAACACCGAACATGAAACGATTCGAATGTGATATTCGAAGGCGTACAAAGACCCCGAGAGGGCAACCTGAATTCTAAATGCTTCAACAGGCTTCTTCTCCCATTAGTGCTACACTTTTAGCGAATCAAATCTTTCGGCGGCGCCAAATTAAGACGCTTTTACAAAGAGACGTTTTCTTTGCTGTTTAATTATCGTAACTCTGCTTTGAGAATATAAACGTCACTCGTTTAAGAATGAGATGTTATTTCGATAATCGATTCCTTGGAGGGTATTGGCTCTGAGCACTCGAAATGAATCCATGTGCATAGGATTCTTGACAAAAATTATGTTGAAAAGATTGGAGAAATCTTAATTAGATTAGTCTTGAAAGAACTCAATAAGAAGTTTTGTAAGAGCGGCAAATGAATAGATTTTATTAATGATGTAAAATTCAGAATTATATCCTACCTATTTTCAGCTACATCTGACTATCGATCAATCAATTTATCCATCACATTGCATCACAGCAAAATTAGAGTACTCAATCATTTTATTTGTAAAATTACTTTTTTAGCTATTATAACTTAACCGTATTGCTCCCACAGCCGTTAAACTGTTAGCAATGTTATGGAAATCAGTAAGTCAACGTAATTTTACATAAGTGTAATATTTATTACGGAGTTATTGTATTAAAAAGATGAGAGCACGTCAAACATTATCATACGTTTTTACATACTGCTTTCTTTGAGAAGATAAATGTCACTCGTTTAAGAATGAGATGTTATTTCGATAATCGACTCCTTAGAGGGTATTGGCTTTGAGTTCTCGAAATGAATCAATGTGCATGGGATTCTTTACAAAAATTATGTTGAAAAGATTGAGAAAATCTAATTAGATTAGTATCGCTTGAAAGAACTCAATAAGAAGTTTTGTAAGAGTAGCAAATGAATAGATTTTATTAATAATGTAAAATTCAGAATTATATCCTAACTATTTTCAGCTACATATGACTATCGATCAATCAATTTATCTATCACATTGTATCAGCAAAATTAGGGTCCTTAATCATTTCAGTAGAAAAGTAAATTTGTACTGTTTGTAGTGTAATAAAAGTCAGTAAGTCAACATAATTTTACTTCAGTGTAATATTTATTACGTACGTAAGTGTAATATTTTTAGATTTTTCATAAAAAACAGGTGAGCACTTTAAACAGCGAAATACATTTTTTACATTGTTTATATATTCTAATTTTTATTTTCCCTCAAATAATTAATAAAATACATTAGTTATGAGCAATAAAATGTTTCGGTAGCACGTAACACTATCCAATTTTAAGCAGAAACAGAGCGGACTACGGAGGCGGGACGAGTAGTATAAGCGGTTTTCAACCTCATTCTGGGGGGGGGGGGGGTTGTTCATAGAGGGTGAACCCTACAATTTGAATTGGGGCATTCCCCTTGGGGTTATGGATATCCCGGGTAAAATGATGCATTTTCCACTTAGGAAGTTCCAGTAGGGTTTTTGTTAAATGCTAAAACTTGATCGGTGGTAACCTTAAACTCGTATTAGTGTTACTTTTTAACCGCTTCCCCTAAAGGTTAATACAGTATAAATACAATTCAGAATAAATACAGAAATGCTTTTGGAAACTGATTGGTAGCTGATGTGACGAATTTCTGGCAGTAGCGTGTGTGTAAAAAATCATAAAGGTTGCTTACTATGAGTTTCAAAAATTCAGAAACCTTTTCATTAAAATTGAGCCACGTTAAGGCAAAAATCAGAAACTTTTCAGAAAACCTTATGTTTAAAGTAATAGTTCTGCACCCACTTCCTCTACCAGGAAGTTGCCTAGAGCAGTCTAGTAAACATAGCTAAAGCAGCAATTAGCTGAACAGCTCATTTACTTACAATGCTACAGTATCCATAGACTACATTTGCCCTTATCTGGGGCAAATTCAATCTGAACATCACAAAGGAATGCCGAGTCACATAAAAGAGACATTGGGCATACCTTCCAACCGATAAGTAAAAGCTATTTTCACAACAGTGAGAAGTCCGTATTCATATAACTTATAGCAATTCCGGAAAAGCTGTTTGCAAATAAACGTACCCAAAAGCTTTAGTTGATCCGTAATATTTCGAAATATTCTTACAGTTCCTCACAGATTAAAATGCAGAATGTTTACAAAAGTTTGAATAATGATCAGTCTAATATCAAATCAGTGTTATTTTAAACCTTACACCAAAGATAACCAGATGCGCTTCTGAGAATTAAAATTAAAATTCTTACAAGTAGTCGGAGTAAGTGTCTAAATAAATGCTGTAATACATTTCAAAAAATCATTTAGGTATAGAATTTTTGCTAACTTCAATTATCCAAGCAAACAGATAATTTCTTCATAACTGCCAGTCTCTAAAAGTAGCACTCTCAAGTTTCACTGAACTAATTACAAACTTTAAGTCACGCATTAACAATGAGACGTGAACAATATAAATCGAGATATTTTCTGTTTTCAATTACGAAAACTGCTTCTGAAGACGAAAGGTAGTACTAACAACCCGGCAAAAGCAATGAAGTAAACTTTCTTGTCTGCGAAATTCGATACAGCCCGCGAATTAAATATTAACATCCATATTCGCGGCAATCTTTATTAAAGTCTTTGAAGATGGTAATCAGATTATATTTTTCCAATGCTGCCGACAATATTTTAGTTCAAGAACTCGGAGAGCGCGGAATGTCTCTTTCCAATTCTTTGAGAAACCGAATTTCTCCCAGGAATCGATTCGGGCGCCGAAGCATGCGGAATTAAATGCGTGACGTTTAGAACGCCGAAGCAAAGTTACGATAATTAGGCCGAGAAGAAAACGTCCCTTTGTGAAGGCGTCTTAATTTGGCACCGTCGGAGATTCGATTGGGCTGAGATTGCGGTGCAAAAGAGAGGAGCTTGGATGGAATATATTTTGATTCAGTTTGGCTCGCCAGGGGCTTGCAGAAACTGCCGAATGCTCGACTAGAATCATTTATCGTTTGATATTTTGCAGCCATTCTCTTATTAGAAGCGGCTTCTGCTTTGAATCCACCTCAAATGCATTTAAAACTGAATTAAGATGCGAATTTAACTGGTTCCTTTGTGTCATTATTCTTCTAAACTTTTGTGTCGAATGTGTAGCAATTTACTTGGATCGGAATTTTTTTATTAAGCTGGATTCGTTTTTTGTCACACAAAGCTATTAATTTCTGTGACATTTTAATTTCAGATAAGTCACATAAAAATCAATATAGTATATTTTTTTCGAAGTCTAAATCAACAAACATCCCCTGAAAAATTTTGCACGATCCCTCTAATGCGACATTGCATCTTTTATTCCTTTGATTTTTGCGCCCCTTTATTTTTTTCTAGACATTATCAATTAATTATTTCTTCAATATGCGATTTAATTCTCCTTTACATGACTTCGTGTTTACACTTAAAATATTGGTAAAATCAAGGGCTCAAATTCTTAAAAATGTGTGAGACCTCTAATACGACATCGAATCTTTTTTTCCCTTATATCTTTACAGCCCCTTTAATGTTTTTTTTAGATTTCTACTTAAAGTTTTGGAAGAGAATATAGGATGCAAACTAATGCCTAAGGCTTCTCAAACAATCCCAGAGAAAAAGATGAAAGATGCTGGAAAGATGGAGTTGGTTTTTGGTGAAAAAAATCTTAAATATTATTCAACATGTTTTCCGGAAGTCTATGAAGATTGAACAGGTATAGAATAATGTGTCATATAATTGTCTTACTTCTAATTTAAGATGAAAGAAAGCCAAGATGAAAGATCAAGTGATATCCGATAAGGAGCAGCAAAATGATGACGTCTTTTATAATAACTGGTATAAAAATTCAAAAGACAAACATGGACGAAGGACACGTCATGCCAAGGCCTGTTCAAGTCGGAAGGAAAGCGATGTAAATATCATACGTGACGTTTCTTATTTAGTTATTTGACCCTAGAACCATACTGTATGGATAAAACAATAGTTCACAATAGTGTTTTACTAATATTTTCTTATTTTAACTTCGGTTTAGTTTACCAAATACCTGTTTTTTTAATATATTTTTTAAATAATCCTTAAATTCCCATTGCTTTACACAATGCCCCGTTTTACAAACTGGTTGTAAAAAACAGCAAACGGTTGCTTATCTTCAGAAGCCGAAGTATGTTTTTGGTCACTCTGATAATTCTTTTGAGCTTGCAGCTTTGTGTTTTGATGATATAAGAGCTGTTACAGGTCTGATTTTCTTACTTTTTAGAGATTTTTTTTTAACTAGCTAAAATAACGGCGTCAACGTTATGGTTAACTTTTCCCTGTCGCCCAAAATAAATGTAAAACTGACTTATGACCAATGTC
>JAXGGA010022330.1:0-15152 GCA_038373865.1 Uloborus plumipes | reverse complement strand
AGAAAAAACGAATAATTTCAAAAAAAAAAAAAAAAAAAAAAAAACAACAACATTTAAATGAAGTTGTATGCTGCCACTCCTCCCCATTTATTTAATGAAAACAAGTATAAAACGAAAAGTAATCGCCCAAATTGGTATGAATTTAGTTTTGGTTACTCTATTTTGGCAGAAAAATAACTAGTTTTATGTATATTTTCTTTCTTAAAATATAAAGTAGGTCCTATATCACTCAAATATATACATTGGGGGGGGGGAGCGATCACTCCAATATCCCTCCCTTTCGTGGATCCTCAACTGTATCGGGTTCCATTACCAATAAAACTCACTAATTTGGGCTTTTTGACTGTTCTTAACATTTCGGCAGAATTTAAGACCTCATATTTCGATAGCGGGGATATAAGGGCAAATAATTTAGAACTACCAGAAGCACACACGTTTTACATTCATCTTTCAATCACTACCCATTTCACTGTCGAATAATCATTGCACTATCGTATGGTTTCTGGTTAAAAAACTTTGCATTTCGCAAAACTCTAAAAAACGAAGCACCTCAAACATAAATAAAAGTCAAAAAATGTTGTTCTCAATCTCTCAGAATATTAGGCTAATAATCTTGCAAAATACACCATGTCTCATCTTTTTCTAATAATATTTTCCGTTAATGCTTAAGGCACTTATCAAGTTTCCGAGATCTTAACATAGAACAATAAACCTCGTTTATTCATTAGAAAATTATTTAATTAAAAATTGATTTTATGTCATGACGATGACTCTTTTGTCAATTTTCACACGACAAGGGCAAGTGATTTCAAATATATCGATTAGTTTCTCCTTAAACGCAACTGTTACGCCGTACTAAATGTAAGATTCTCAGCTTTAGAATTTCGTTGCAGGATGGTATTTAAATGGGTTACATGAAAATTATTTTAGTTTGTTATGACGTGTAATTATTTTTAATAGTTTTCATACGAATGCCAATTAAAAAGTATAATGAGTACATAATAATAATAATTAATGGTAACTAATAAAACAGTTAATCACATTTATATCTATATTTCTTAGTTAATAATTAATTCCTTCAAGAACCAATGTCCCACCATTTGAACACATATTGAATTTACCACCAAGTCATGGATGGTAAACATTTTACAAATATTCCGAACTTTATTTCAGGTACGTTTTATATATTTACTAATGCATGCAAGAATTATCAAAAATAAGTTATAATGTCTCAAAAGGGAACACAGAAAGGTACTTATTAGAAATAGATAAATTTATAGATGCATCAATCTTGAAACGTGATCAGACCAGTATCTTTTTTTGCTGCCAAAAATAGAAGAAAAAATAGAAAAAGAAAAATATTACTACAATAGTTAATTAAACTCATGCACTTTTTTATTACCTGTTGCATGTCAAGATGAAGTATTATAAATTGCTTAAAATACATTTATCATAAATAAAAAGCGTACTTTACGTTTTTAATTAACGTAATAAGTGAATTTTAAAGCATTAATACGTTTTTTGTTGAGTAAATAAAAAGTAAGAAACTAGTTACTTAAATTTAAATGAAACTTTTTACTAATCTCAACAAATTGTCAAGAATTTTCGATGGTAAGACAGAAATAAAACGAAATAAAGGAATGTTTTTAAAGAAAAATATTCATTTCCAGTAATTTTCCGAGTTATCACTGCATGAGTTCCCATTAATCATTTCAGGAATAAATTCTTTTGATTCGCAAACATGTAAGTGCTACAAATAAAAGTGATTACCAAGAAATAACACATTTAAAACGAGAAAACTTAAATTAATGATTACGAGACTCAATTTGTAAATTCTTTTGCTTCAAAAAATGTTTAGAAATTTAAGGACATTTGAATTCCAATGCTACTTGGGAACCGTGACAATTGATAAATGCCATACTACTGAATGAAACTAGTTAAAAATACTTAGTTTTCGTATTTTCAAACTCAGTTTGAAAAGAGATTAAAATATTTGTAACTGTTATCAAACGGAGAGAAGTATTCAAGGGCTTATTTTTATTACAATGTAGCAATGCGTAGTGTTTGAGTAAAAATTGCGAATCATTTAAATATCAAAACATTTGATCATTCTAAATTTTAATTAAAAATAGATACAGTTGAAGTGAAAAGCAACAGCAAGAATTTAAAAGTTCTTTTCAGATCAATCCCAAAATGGCAGCAGGGGAGAGCGGGGTTAAAAGTTCTGCGTGTAAGTTGTTCCTTTTGAAATAGTTCAGCTAAGAAAAGAGATAAATGTGTTTTGTCAATACGTTGCGAAACAGAATGTTACAGCGCAGAAATAGCAGCAATTTTGGCCGCCCAGGCCTTATTATAGGCCTTTTCATACTTTAAACGACCCTTTTCAAGAAAATGAATATATTTTTTTTAACAGGCACTACGTAGTTTTTATTTAAAAAGAGTAAAAAAGCAAATATGTTAAACTCAGCTTTGAGTAATAGCTGAATCAATACTACAAATACGAAAAATGTAAGGCATTTAGTATAAGAGCCATCACGATCTGTTTTTATAAATTTTATAGGAAACAAGCCACCTATTTACCTTTTTTTTTTTGAAACAAAACTGGTTTTCGACAGAAGTGCTCAACCAGATTCAGCTCGATGAATTCTAAATTGCGACCTCATTTGTGACCTCATTACAACATTTTTTCGTTTAACATTGAACCGTTCAAGCAACCTTTCCCCACCTAATAACATTTAAGTGAACCATCCAAATTGAATAAACCTTTTTTTTTTGTTCGAAAGATCTCGGACAGGCTCATTCCCATATTTCGCTGTTTGATTTGAACCATTTTTTGTTCAATGTTGAACCGTTCAGAAAAAGCTTAACATTAGAGCCTACGGAGAAATTTAAGTTGAATGTTGATCCTGAACTTAAAGGCGGATTTTTTTCAAACAAACTTGGTAAGAAACTGGTTTTGATAAATAATGTACTGTAAAGTACTTTTCTGAATAATCTTCTGTGAGGACTCTGATTCCGACTCCGACTCCACTAACATGGCGGAAATGCAGGCTCCAAAAAAAAAAAAAAAAAAGACTGACTGTGCAGACGATTTTTTGTTTATTTATTCATTTGTTTTACTTTATTTATTTATTTATTTTTTGGGCAGACGATTTTTTTTGTAACAAAAATTTTTCATTCACGAAGGCATTTTATTCTTTATTTATATTTAACAACTGGCAACGGATAAAAAATGAAATTCGACACATTTTATTAACGGACGAGTTTTTTTTTTTTCTTTCTTTAATAAAATGTGTTTGATGTTCTTCGTACTTTTTTTTTAAACGACTGAGGAATTTTTCTACGAAAGAACTGTACAACTTACATTCTTTAAAAGGTGCGAAAAACTTTTTTTTTATCTATTTACTTTTTACGTGTCTATTTCATCTGATGAGAGGGGTATATTTTGCTTTCAGAAATCAGCTTTAAGTGCTAAAAAGGTATGTTTGAAATAATTTTTAGTCTCAGATAATCAAGAGAATAATGTTTAGATGCTAGAATGCTGATGTCGATGTACGGGAAAGTAGACTTGTTTAGTTCTTGACAGAACTTCTTGTTATTATTCTTCCTCTTTTTGTTATCTTATCCAACACCCCTATTTTGGTAAGATCAGAGAAGACCTGACGCATGCGTAAATGCGCGGAAGGCTTTACTTAAGAAGATCAGACATAAACATTCTTTTAATTTTTAAATTATCGTCGCTGATGCATCGGCGTTTTCGGCATGGCGTGCAACATGAAATTTTCTGGTTGCCAAAAACGTTTTTTTAGTGGCAACAGCCGAGAGGCGACCGCTAGTCTCTACCTTTAATGTATACATATTTTAATGAATTATAATTGGGCATTCTTACAAATTTGTAAATTCTTATGTAGTAAGCACTAATTCTCTCAAAAACATATTCAGAACAAACTCATAATACAGGCTAAAAATGCTACATTAAAATCGCAAAAGAGAAAAATAAACAAATGTCTCAAGCATGGATAACTGATTGTGTCCCAAAATACAATAAAAGCCGGAATCAACTTAAGAATTGGTAAAAATTAGAACGATTTAATAACGAGTCCTAGAAGGAGAAATAAAATTTTGCTTAATATTATAAATTTCACTAAAAAACATAAAGATAAACATATACAAAGCACGTCTTGAAAGTCATCAGAGCTTTTGGTTTTAAATTCGTAAATTTATTTCGTCTTTCCACACAAACTGAAACATAAAGGAAAAATAACTGCACCGAAACGCTCAGAGGTATTTTGATACCAAATGCCTCAATTAATCTTCCCTTGGGAGAAGATTTTTACACCATGTGAGTGAATAACCGAGATTAAAACATTTACATGACAAAGAGAGAAAAATTTCCGAAAATGATTAAATGTTGAATAAAGAGTAATCTTTACTTAATTTTTTCCTTTTGGAAGAACTGTAAATGAAAAATTAGTAAATATTGCTATGAATGTGAACGTTATAATTATTTCAAGGTGCACAGTTTTTTTCGGGATTCAATGAAAATAAGTTTCATTACTTTCTATGACTAGTTTTTGCAATGCATTTTGTTTTGTAGAAAATAAATTTTTCTGATTAATTTCATCACTTTTAAAGATCGTTGTAAATTCAGGAAATGAAAAGCGCTTTTTAAATTTTTATTTAAGCTATTTTGAAGTCCTAGCAAACATTTCTTTCTACCAAATTGGTATATTTAAGTAACATTTACCATATGAAAAAATTAATGAATTCATAAAGAGGAAAACAGAAGAATTTATCAAACTCTATTCATTTTCCTTGCTTACTTGTTTAGATTAGTTTTTTTGATGTAACAAATTTCTCCTTTTTTATTGTCTTTCTTTATATAATAAGAAAAATAGTATCATTCCACAATTAGATACTTGCCGATATGTTTGTTTTTAAGCAGTAATTTACTTCACTTAAGCTTGGGCTAAGGCAGTTTGTTTGTGTTTAAGCATAAAATATGCGTTTCTATTGGTATAACAACATCGTACCCTTAAAATCCTCATAATCATCAACAATGTATCCGTCCCTGGACTGGTAGCTGATGATTGACAGTGGATTTTGAACTTGTAACAAAAGCAGTTGCTGTATAAATTAGCATTTTCTTTTAAAAACAATATTAATTTATTAAACACATATAACAGGCCCTAAGCGAGTCACATATAGGGAGTTAGACATACAAACCTTCAGCTTGATCACTCAAAAAGAAAAAAAGATATTATCATAAATGCTCCTTTCAGACAAAATCAATTGTTTTACTAAAAACATTCCTTATATTTTCTTATGAAGAAAAAAAATCTCGTTATCATTTCAAAAGTAAGTTATTTATGAATAATTCAAGTAAACAATGACAAATCTGACTTTACTACGAAATTGAAATTGATCGAAAATGAAATATGATTAGTAATTCTCTTTTTAGTTGCCTTTAGACAAAGGAAGAAAAATATGAATCGATAAAACTCTCGAGACTAGCTATTAACCCTAATATTGGCTTCATGTCTCAAAAAATGACATCCGGTATCTTAGAAAAAGAAAATGAGTACAAGCATTATTGCTTATATATTTTGAGCAATGCGTTAAGTAATTTAAAGCTAAACACATTTGTGTTTGAAACTTTTCCTTTCAGATAAGAGAATTTGAAAATTAATATTCGGGTTAAGTACATATTTTATTACAATCAATTTAATGCTATTATGTTTTATACTTTCTCTACTGATAATCTTTATGTATAAAAATTAATGTATGTATGTACATATGTATGTCCTTTATAGACTCAAAAATTACCCGTCGGATTTCGCTAAAAATTTCAGTTTGTTTGTGTTCTCACTGTGCACATCAGGAAACCAAGTAAAAAAAAATCTGACAGGCAGTTCTTTTTTCCTTCCAATCTTTAGCTGAAACTTCCACATAAAATCTACAATTTTTAAAGGCTTCCCTCGATTTAAATCATTTTTTATTGCTTCATCTCAACTTTTCCTCGATAGCTAATTTCGCGTGGTTTTCTGTGGATTCTCTCAATTCAAATAGTTAAGAAATGTTCTTTTTCGTGAGTATTTAGCCTTGAATATATAATACTGCTGTTTTTATTTTGTCAAAAGTAGAAACACAATTCTTTAGAAAATCATCACAGATAAATAACACGTTTAAGTTTGATTTCATGTTGTCCTTCACGTCGATTTAACTGACTACGGGTTGTCACAAAAAAATTCCTTCTTGGATTTTCCGTGTTGCATTTTAACCCGCGCGACGCCGGGCATATCTACTAGTGCGTGATAAAAAAATACTTTGAAAAGATATTTTGTGATAAAATAATCCAACTGAAAATCATGTTTTGAATACTTTTGAATGCAATCTATAATCAACCGGTTGCACTGTAATCGAATAATTTTTTTCGGCTTCATAATTTTTCAAAGATATTTGATGATGTTTGAAAAATTTAATGTGGCTGAATGCTATGTTAATCTTTTCTTTTTTTATGTCCGCCGAAAAATGACTTTCGCTAAGCTGTATTGTTAAGTGAAAAGATGTAGCTGGTAGTGGAATAAATTTAATTGCAAATTAGTGCCTTAATAACAGGTTGTTTAGAATCTATGCCTTGTCTGAGAAATAAAGGGCTAGAAATGTCCTAATGGATGCTCAACCTACTACCTACTAAATAAAAGGTTAAAATATGGAAAATCTAAAATTATTTTGCATGAGGAACTTAACCAGTTTTACCATTACTTTAAGATTGTCTCATGTTTTTAAAATACATTTCACAAGTTCCTCATATTTAATATAAGAATTACTTTCAATATTAAAAAGTACAATAAATTGCTTTTAGCTAGAAATGATTTCATCTTTATCTGGGTGAAACTAGATTGTAACTAGATTGCGAAAGTAGATCAATATTTGCATAACTATTTATAAAAATGTCAATTAATAGGATTTTAGTACGCAATAGTATTAATAATACTATTAATAATAATAACAATAATAAAGATAAATAATGGGGACTACAAAAAATATGTATATTATTACCTAAGCAAGGCACACTACATTTAATTGAAGTAAAAATTAATAATTGACTCATGACTTAAAATCTATATACATAAATAAGTGGATTTATGTATATTTGTATGTATGTTTGTTCCTTATACAAATTCAGTTTTCGTTGGATTTTCATCTAACTTGGCGCAGAGGTTCCTTGATGCAGTAGAATTTGCATAGGTGGGGTTTTGAAATTTTTAAAAAATCCAAAAAGCTCAAAATTCAGGTTTTTTGTCTCAAACTAGCTATTTTCTTTGGATTTTAATAGAGTAATAGAGATAAGCCTTAAAGCATACAAATTGATAAAATTTAACACATTTAAATGTGAGTATTTTCCAACACAGACTATGATTAGCAATGAATTATCAATTTAAGGCTCACCTATTTCATTTCAGCATGAAATATTTTTTTTTGAGCTATGTTGTATTAATAAGCACCTGGGCAACGCCGGGTAATAAGCTAGTATTTGAATAAAAATTTCACCGGATAAGTAATTCTTAAAATAGTTTAAAATCATGTTAGAGTCGGTGAAAGGAAGTTCTTTCATAAATTCTACACCTTTATAAATTCAAACGAAAACTACCTAATTAGAGAGAGTATCATAGGTTACGGATCATTAACCTTAATTAACAGTATAAAACTTAATGACTCTTCTAGAGATTTTTAAACCTCGTTCTTACACTCAAGACTCTGCGAAAATGAAAGATAAGGGGCAATTAAACTGTAAAAGTTTGGTCTCATCGCTTATATTTTCAAGGCAGTTAAAAATGATTAAAAATAATAAGCGAAATTTTAACAAGCTGTTTCTTGGATTTTCGTTTTAAGAATATAAAAGCTTTATGTATAAATATGATAGTGAAGACAGAAACTTAAATGAAAACAAACTACTTAAAAAGAAATCTGGAATGAATAAATGAATAAAAGAAGAAAAAAGTTTAAGAAACAGTCACTTTTTTTTATCTTCGTGTGATATACGAGTAAATGGACGCTTTAGAAAAATTTTGGTATGCATAGAAAGTTTTTCAAATTGAGTAAAACATGGCTTTAATAATCAGCAAGTTACCGCCTTCAAGCTAGGGAAGGAGTTCATGCCAATGCCAGGTGTCATAACCGGGCTGTTGGTATTTTGGTGTGGAAACATGAGCTTGAACTTCTTTTTGGTTCCTCGGAAGCACCAGTCATGCAAAAAATACCAAAAATACGCTGACAAGCACGAAAACTGTTCACGAATTGAAACTGCTATTCCGGGGAAGATAGCAGTGGCGTAAGTCTGTTTTCATGCCATTGATTCGACCAGTAGCCAGAATTTTCTTCTTAGAGGAGCTTCGCTCATTGCATAACGATCCTTGTATGTATTTGACTTTCTTTCAGTAAATTTAGTTTGGCGAAGGATTTAAGTAAGTTATTTAAGGGGTGTAAGTCATTTGAAGTTACTTCAACACAAGTTACTTACTAAAAAGCTGCTGTATTTTAAAAAGTACCTGTTTTTAAATACAGATCCTTCAATTAAAATTAAAATATATGCAATTTTGATTTTTTTGTGATGTTTCATGTTTAATTACTTTTTGAACCTATGTTAGGATTACTTTTGTCACTCTCATTATACAATGGCAAATGAAGACTTAGTTATGAGCATTTAATTGGGAAAAACTTAACCTGGCAGCATTGTCAAGGCTACGCAGATTCTAATTTCAGCAGAATAACGCTGTGAGGTTAGGTTTTCCCAACAATAGGTATGAACGCTAACATTTTTTTTTCAGTTTTTTTTTCTTCTTTAAAGGTTGGCATTTCTGTTTTTTCTTTCCTCATTTGTATGTATATGTAAATGATCAACAAAAAAGTGACGGTTGGAAATGTATAAATGAATAAAATGCTAATTGAAATAAATAAATTAAAATAAAAGAAATATTAGTAAAAACAAAATAAGAATGGTATTTATTATTGCTAAAACTGTTATATTATTTAAAAGCCTATCAGGTGCCGTTAGTTCAACTGTTTAAAAAATGAATTAAAATTAAACAAATCTAAATATATTAAAAAAAAGAGAAAAAGCCAGTAAGTACACTGTAAAAAAATGTTTTTTTACAGCATAATAAAGCTAATTTTATAGTAATTTTACAGCAGTAAACCGTAAAATTGTTAGTTTACAGAAATAAATTGTAAAATTGTTAGTTTTACAGTTTATTATTGCGCATCTTAGAGTTTTAAACTGGAACCTCTGCTGCCAGTATTATACTGTTTTTTTTAAGTATAATACAGCTAATTTTATGGTAATAAACTCTAAAAACGCTAATTTTACAGTAATAAACGGCAAAATTGCTAGTTTTACAGTAACAAACTGTAAAACAGCAAGTGTTACCGTTTATTATGGGTTTTTACAGTTTTAAACTGGAACCTCTGCTACCAGTATTATACTGTTAAAACAACAGTTTATTTTTTGCAGTGTACTTCCTTCTAAAATATGCTGTAGTTTAAGATATAGCATGCTGGGTGCCGCTATTTCAAATGCTAGAGCCCTTGCAGTTCATATTCAGCTTCATATTAATGACACTTGATTATGGTTATAACGAGAATATGGAGAGGAAACCAATAATATGCTTTTCCTTCGCTATGGCTTTTGATAATAACACTTCAAAATTTCAAGCGAGCTGTTTAATTTCAGATTGCGTAATAAATTTATGCAAGCAGAGAACTTCGATAGCTTAATTTATATTTGAGTATGTTTATGGCAATTGCATCATCTTAACATCGATGGATCTGTTAGGCTCAGAGAACATTAATTCCAAAGATTTGTAGCATTTTAATACAACTATGAAGTTACGTAATTGTCAAAGCTAAGATAAAAGTATTTGAACTTGAGGATGTGAATGTAAGGTACCGTAATTCGGGTTACTTGGACCCTAGGGGGTTACTTGAGCCCATTACAGTAAAATGATAAAATCTGGGTTTGGTACTTACTAGTTGAAGACTTGCACGTAGTTCCTAGTTTCTCCGCTAGGTAGAAGCACTCTGCAGTCTCTAAAGCTAGTACCAAACCCAGAATTTATCATTTTACTGTGGGCTCAAGTAACCCCCTTGTGGGTCCAAGTAACCCGACTTTACGGTATTCTTTAAAGATGTGTAGAAGGGAAAATGAAAGGTTCGTCGCTTTTTTTTGCTGCGTTACAATTATAATGATATGTAAAAACAGCAGCGACAAATCTGGTATGGACCCCATACTACTTCCTTTTACGTGTAAATTTCTTAGTAGATGCCTGAGCCCTAGTTTACCACGAAACAATGCTAAAAAATATTTTACAATGAGTAATTTTCTAAATATCGCCGATTTTAGCATCATTCAGTGGATTTTTCGCAAAATATCGCCAAATTGAACGCAAATTCAAAAAATAATTTTTTTCGTCAAATTTGTCTCCAAATTGGCTATATCGCTAGAACAATTTTTTTTTTCACGAGCACAATACTTTCTTTACTATTAAAAAGCTGCCATGTATTTCAGGATCTCAAGGAAATTCTGTATCACACACGGTCTTTTCTTATCGCCCATCATTTTATTTTCAGTGCAAGTGCACTTCTGAGTTTTGTTAAAATTACATAGAGTAGATCGCAGTTAAACTAGTTTATCATAAATGGTACTACGTATGCAGAATTTTACTTATGTGTGCTTTGGAATGATTAACAAAAGCTTGTTGAAGTCTTTACCTCCTCACACAACAAATCGTTGTTTGGTGTGGAAAAGTAATGAATCCATTTACATTGAAATTTTAGACATTCTTATACATTAGGGTGGCCGAAAATGACTTTTATTTTTTTTTCGATGACGAGGTATGCGGAAAAAGTGCCATTGGGGGCAAAAAGCACTCGCAAAAAAATTGAATTTTTCTGCACAATTTCTTGATCTGCCGCAATCGCCTTGAAGTTTCGAAAAAATGCTAATTTTTGATGTTTTTCATAAAATTTGTCAAAATTTTTTAAAAAATATTTTCAGTGATAGGTGTAATTTTAAAGGTACTATTAGGGGCACTAAGTTCACATAAAAAATTTGAATTATTTTGCTCCATTTCTTGATCAGTCATAAACACTTGGGGGTTTCAGAAAAATTGCTAAAATTGGATATTACAGCAAAATTTGTGAAATTTTTTTAAAATATTATTTTCGGTAATGGGGAGAGCAAAAAAGGCTCACTATTATCATTAAATCAACATTAAAATTGAATTGTAAATGATATTTATTTAATTTGTCACAAATACGGGGGAAATTCGGATTTTTTTTTTTTTTTTACTGATCCAATTTATTTATTAATTTTTAAGCATAAAAAAATTCCTTCCAAGTGTTGAGAGACAATTTAGGAGTCTGAAATAAGAAGTAGTTTATCAAATAATCTGAATTTTTACTTTTAAAATTCGTTAGAGTTACAAATTAGTTATTTATTACTATTGAATAAAAAAATGTGTTAACTGAAAGTGATTCACAGTTCTCAGCTTATTGCGCATCCAAATATCTTGCAAAATAATCCAGAACTCAACGGGAAAAGGTGGCTGCACGAGTTCTACCAGCCCTCCACCTAAAAATATTATATTCACGTTGTTTTGCATTCTTCATGCAACAAAGTCCTTCTTCGAATTAAACGTTGACATTTTTATCCTGGATTGTATCTTTGCTCTGACGAACGTATCTCGGTCCTCATGGCCACATACGTGCATTGCCGCTTCTTTCACTACTTAAATTGTTCTTCCCACAGCTTGCGTGTGACTTGGCTAGCGGACTGAAGCTTCATATAAAACCAAGCCTGATTCTATGTTTCTCTCAATCTCTTCGAATGAAAGATTCTTTGTAATTGGAGCCTCACTAAGATCTGTTGAGAGCCAGTTGATGCAGTCGTAGTACTCAGTAGCCATAAAGTTCAGTTTTAGAACCTTAAACTGTATCAGTCTCCTGATCTCTTTCTTCTTTGAAAGGCGGCATTGTTTAATCCTTTTCCATGCCAATATTCTGGTTTCTTTGTTTTCGTCTGTCACCATTGCTAATAGTATATTCTCAGGATGGCTATAGTATGCATTTCTTTGAACCACCGAATGCACTATCGTTAAGTCATCAGAGAGGAAGTTTGAGAGTAGAACTATTTTCCACAAATGTCTCGGTCCATCTGCTCACCCTGCTAATTTCCTCACTGAGAACCACACTCTGCGCATAAACTCGTACTACGCCATTCTACTCTTATGGCTACTGAGTACTACGACTGCATCGACTGGCTCTCAACAGATCTTAGTAACCCCCCCCCCCCAATTACAAATAGAAGTATACGAGTAATACGAGTTTATACGCAGAGTGTGGTTCTCAGTGAGGAAGTTACCAGGGTGAGCAGATGGACCGAGACATTTGTGGAAAATAGTTCTACTCTCAAACTTCCTCTCTGATGACTTAACGATAGTGCATTCGGTGGTTCAAAGAAATGCATACTATAGCCATCCTGAGAATATACTATTAGCAATGGCAACAGACGAAAACAAAGAAATCAGAATATTGGCATGGAAAAGGATTAAACAATGCCGCCTTTTAAAGAAGAAAGAGATCAGGAGACTGAGACAGTTTAAGGTTCTAAAACTGAACTTTATGGCTACTGAGTACTACGACTGCATCAACTGGCTCTCAACAGATCTTAGTGAGGCTCCAATTACAAAGAATCTTTCATTCGAAGAGATTGAGAGAAACATAGAATCAGGCTTGGTTTTAGATGAAGCTTCAGTCCGCTATCCAAGTCACACGCAAGCTGTGGGAAGAACAATTTAAGTAGTGAAAGAAGCAGCAATGCACGTATGTGGCCATGAGGACAGAGATACGTTCGTCAGAGCAAAGATACAATCCAGGATAAAAATGTCAACGATTAATTCGAAGAAGGACTTTGTTGCATGAAAAATGCAAAACAACGTGAATATAATATTTTTAGGTGGAGGGCTGGTAGAACTCGTGCAGCCACCTTTTCGCGTTGAGTTCTGGATTATTTTGCAAGATATTTGGATGCGCAATAAGCTGAGAACTGTGAATCACTTTCAGTTATCACATTTTTTTATTCAATAGTAATAAATAACTAATTTGTAACTCTAACGAATTTTAAAAGTAAAAATTCAGATTATTTGATAAACTACTTCTTATTTCAGACTCCTAAATTGTCTCTCAACACTTGGAAGGAATTTTTTTATGCTTAAAAATTAATAAATAAATTGGATCAGTAAAAAAAAAAAAAAAAATCCGAATTTCCCCCGTATTTGTGACAAATTAAATAAATATCATTTACAATTCAATTTTAATGTTGATTTAATGATAATAGTGAGCCTTTTTTTGCTCTCCCCATTACCGAAAATAATATTTTAAAAAAATTTCACAAATTTTGCTGTAATATCCAATTTTAGCAATTTTTCTGAAACCCCCAAGTGTTTATGACTGATCAAGAAATGGAGCAAAATAATTCAAATTTTTTATGTGAACTTAGTGCCCCTAATAGTACCTTTTAAGTTACACCTATCACTGAAAATATTTTTAAAAAAATTTGACAAATTTTACGAAAAACATCAAAAATTAGCATTTTTTTTCGAAACTTCAAGACGATTGCGGCAGATCAAGAAATTGTGCAAAAAAGTTCAAATTTTTTGTAAGTGCTTTGTGCCCGCAATGGCACCTTTTCCGCATACCTCGTCATGGAAAAAAAATAAAAGTCATTTTCGGCCTACCCTATTATACATGTTAGAATAAATAAAATGATTTAATTTGGTTTCAATATTTTAAAATTCCGAATGAACGTCTGAGGAAGTATTTTGCACTTTGCTTGTATATCATTGTCTGAAAAATAACTAATAGCACAATCCGTCTTCCTAATCACCCACTTAAGCACACAATTGAAATGGTAAAAAATAACTTACATTATATCTATATATTTATTTTAAGTCAAAACAAATCGAATATTTTTTGCCAGTTTTTCTGAAAATAATTGTGCCTTAAGGGGTTTGTAATAATTTCTGAAATTATGCATCTTAGAAGAAAAAACATATCCTGATTATTTAAAACATATTGTGTATGTACCACGTAAAACTGACTGAATGAACAACAGTATATGATAATATAATACACCGGAAAGCAACTGTATCCTCTTCAAGCTCCAAGTTACGCCAAGTTAATTAAGAAAAGAGCGCTGACCCTCTGATCTCCGAAGCTCAGCAGAAAAGCTTAATGTGAAGGATAACACCTGGATGGAGCTACCATACATATTCGGTCAGATTTGGTAGAAATCTGCTGAACATAAGGGGTTGTCGACACCAGTTAGGAACCAACTTCTTTGAGCTGATCCTAATTTGTCTTGAAAAGATATGTTCACAAAGGGTTGCCGACTACGTATCGAACACACTAGAGATTGGATTAAATATGCTAAATAAATATTTATATGCTCTATCATTCCCTTCGTACACACACACACACACACACACACACACACACACACACACACACACACACACACACACACACACACACACACACACACGGTGCAGTGCATGACAATCCAAGGCGAGAGGTTTCCTTTATGGTATCGTAATTTTTTGAATTCAACATATCGCACAACAAGAATAAAAGGGGCACTTTTTAAATTGGAATAGCATTAAATTACCATAGAGTAAAAAAATAGTGCCTCTTTCATTCTTGGTGTGCGATATGTTGAAATTCAGACAAAACGGATGTTAGAAACTCATTTTATTTTAAACAATAAAATTTCTGGCCTAAGTTACAGCAACGCTTCCTTAATGTTAAATGCCTACTGCTTTCTGTTTTTTTTTCTTTTTTTTTTTAACACAGAGCAAAATTTATCCCTTTGTCTATAACGCACTGCCATTTATCAAAGTTAACAATTGGTTGATTTCTAAATTTAAATTCAAAAATAATCCAATCAAAATATTAAATTCGAATATTGTTTGGATCCATGGCCAATAGCTACAAGCCTCAAAGGGGCGCTTTGTTTCGAACAAATGCATTCCGCTTTGAGGCAAATGTAGTAGGCATTTAGTATTAAGGAAGCGTTGGTTACAGTCGGCTAAAGA
>JAXGGA010022329.1:0-15153 GCA_038373865.1 Uloborus plumipes | reverse complement strand
GACACTTAAAACTTAATTCTTAATCTTACAGCCAATATTTTCGTAACTGTTTTACATCCACTTATTTTCAAGGTCCACTTTATCGAAAGAACAAAAACATTTTCCCGATTCTTATCTGTTGCCAGATTCATTTTCACAATATCACTTCCAAAATGGTTTGACGTCATAGTTTTTAGGAAGTGGCTTAACTAGAGTTACAACACCTACTTTAGGGTCCGGGTTTGGCGATTTATTTCAGACTGTGGGCAGAATTAATAAATGGTTGCCAGAAAACCATAAATCTAAATTAGAAACCATACATCTAATGGTTGCCAGATTTAATAATTTATTGCCGGACCTTAAACTAGGATTCATCCCGTAAAGGTGAAAGATTTTAACAACTTCAAATAAACCAACGAGAGCAGCTTCTAAGCAGTAACTTCAGAGTTATTGAGTAAGAACAGCTGTAATGTACAGTGTTGCCAAATTATAATTGCAAATTAAAAAGCAGAAAACTGATGCTATAATTTTCAAAAAATTAGCATTATTCTACTAGTTTCTTTTGCAGTCAAGTGTATTAAAATATATTAAATGGCGACAAATTAAAGTAAACAGTTCAAAAGCACCTCAACTGCAATACGTAACAGCAAAAAACTCTAATCTTTAAGAAGATGTCCAATTAAACATATCGTTCTTAGAAATACCAAGCCACTCAGTGCCATTTTGCTAAGTGATTACGAATTAAGGCAGAGGAGCAGCTCCTGAGACTGTGAGGCACCCACAAGGGCAGAAGTTTTTTTCTTGAACCCCTCCTTACCATTGAGCTAAGCCTAAGAAGTGCGTGGTAGGTTCTCTTTGTTACTGATTCTGGGACTTGAGTCCCGTGTTGTCTGGGCGAATCATTAAGTCTGACCACATGAGACGGAGCAGGTGTCAGACATTAGTTGAAAAAAGTCTTTACAGCTCAATTAGCGATGCCTTTTAAACGCATTGTATAAAAGTTAAAAGAAAAAGGAATTATTCGGTAGTGTTAATGCAATATTTGGAGAAACAAAAGGAATAGCAAGAGTTTTCTCATTTTTTACTTACGCTTTTTTTCTCGTTAGATAAAAGTGTTTCGGTATAAACCACACCAAACGGAATACAAACCAATAGTTTTGTGAATACTAATCAATATTCCAAAGGGAATATTTCACGGCTAATAATCTGAAGAAAAAATTCACATTACACGTTGAGTAAATATAAGAGTTTCCCAAATGAAATATTTCAAATAAGCGCGAAGAAAAACTCTGTGCGAAAGCAAAAGTTTTGTTCAATCCATTGATTTAAACGATTTCTTCTCCCAAGTACATTTTCTCCTCCTTTTTTCCCTTAAAGCCTGGGGGCTGAAAATACTGCCCAAAGAAAACGAAAAATAAGTTATCGGAGTTGTGCTTCTCCAAAGTCGATTAGCTGAAAAATAAAGGAAAACAATTCCTTTTGATCAAGTGCTAAAAATAACTTATACTTTAGAAAAGAATCTTTATTACACTTAATAGTTTCACTTCACTTCAAGAACAGTATATTTATTTGAAACGGTAAGAAAAACAGAAGAATAACCGTGAACTCTATCAATATCTATACTTGCAGTTTTTCCATAGTTATTAATAATTCATTATTGACATCAAGTATATTAGATTGTTTATAAAATTTCAAAAAAAAAAATCTAACCCTTTTTTCTCTCTATTTTGAAATTACCTCTAGGAAATTTTTTGATCTAGCACTTATGAAAAATGTACTGCAAGGTCTGTTGAACTATCATTGGCTTTACTTAAACCAACCAGTGATAAAAAAGTTCACATTAAATACAGTGAACTCTCACTTATGCGCCGGCCCAAGAGACCAACAGAAAAAGGCGCATAAGTGAGAGAGACGTATAACTGAACAAGCCTATTTAAAGGACTAAAACGCAACATAGGTCCTAATGAGAGAATGAATAAGAATGTTTCTGTGGAAAAGAGACAAATTACTACGGTTTGGCAATTACTGTAACGTAACTACAATGATAAAGAGAAAACAAAAATTGTAGCATACCTGATTACAAACTGTTCCCTTTAAAACAATGCATAATAGATAATTGTCCCTCTCTGAACTCTTGTTCATGCGGGAAAAATGCCTTTCGTGAGCAATAAAGGTGAAAGATTAAAGAGGAAAGTGAAGAAAAATGCTTATTTTTTATAGAAAATAAATTGATTTTCTTTACATTTTAGGGAAAATTCGGCGCATAAGTGAAATATTCATCTTTAGAGAGACGCATAAACGAATAATACCATCCTTATTTTGCTATGGAATGTGCTGGGACCATTCAAAATCGTCGTATAAGTGAAAAAGGCTCATAAATGAGGCGGCGTATAAGTGAGAGTTCACTGTAATTATATTATAGTTTAAAAACACTAAAAAAATACGCTTTTAGAGTTGATCAAATTAACATGCACTTATAATACATCAAAATGAAACACAGTTTAGCCTTTAGTGCTAATAATGGTATTGAATATATTACTTTTATATTTGCAGAGAACTTGAATTTTACTAGCTGCCAGGGCAGCTAGATTAGCTTCCTGCGGCATGTTGATGCATAACGTCTCCCCTCTCTAACTTTTACCTCATTCTGAAGTTATATTATTTGATATAATTTAATGTTCATTCGATTTCAAGACATACCACGCACGTGGCCCGGCGTTGCACGGGCACTTCGTGCCCTGAAAGTAGTGAGAAAAAAATTTAAAGAAACTACTCCCCGCCAAGGTGGCTCGCTTACAGACGCTTCACGCCTTTACTTTTTTCCTATATAAAAAAAATCATTCGAATTATTGAGATGCTTCACGCCTTCAAGATGGTGAGGAAAGTTTCAGTAAGTTCAGCTCGCTCAAAGGAAAAAAGCAGACATAGATACTCAGTTTTTAATATAAGTAGATGGCTCTTCAACAAATGAATGTTTCAAAATATTACCAGTAGCTAGCGATAAAAATTCTACGTAAGTGGCCCGCTTATGAGTTTCGTGTTTGATTTAGTTAAGCCTTCATTCTAAATTCTCATTCTCATTGTTATCACCGTTTCATAGCAACGACGTTTTGCAAAAATGGATTTCATATTTAATCATTTATTAGGCTTAATCGCTTTAAATTTGACTACTTATTAATTGATATCTTCGCTAATTAAAATCGTATAATTATATCAATTGAAACTAATGAAGCCTGAAAAATTACCTATCTATCGGTACCTGGTTCGACTTTCAGGTCATTGGCGTTCAGGAGAAAGAAGCGTGACATAGAAAGATAGTTAGAAAGAAAGATAGTTAGAAAGAAAGATAGTTAGAAAGATACTCAGTTTTTAATATAAGTAGATCTTTTATTCGGAGTTACATACTAACAACTGAAACATTTATAATGCATCAGCATGTAGTACAGTTTAGCCTTCAGTATTAATAATAGTATTAAATATATTAGTTTTACATTTGTGAAGAACGTGAATTTTATCTTTTATTCAGAGTTACATACATACTGACAAACAAGCACACACATGTGAAACTAATAAAAGCTTATTAAAAAATAATAATAATAACAAGGCTCCAAAAATTTGTTTTTTATTAATTGGCAATAGTAACTTCTCTTTACACAATTTCAAAATAGAAATTTAAAAAAAAAATCCTATTAACAAAAAGTTCCGCTGTCTGAAACTTCTGCAATTATGTATCTATCTATCATAAACAGCGTATGGGGGAATATAAAACTGTAAAATATCATTTCTCCACTAAACAACCCAAATTTAAAAAGCAATCATTTACAAATATTTAATGTTCTTTTACGGTTCGTCAAGTGAAAAGTTTACATTTATAAAACATCAGCACAAATTACTTACAAAACTTAAAATACATATACATATCAACAATAAAATCGCCATTACATTTTTTAACCTTCATAAATGTTTTTACTTGAAGGGAGAAATCATAATCTGTGTAAAAGTTTCTTTTTAAAATTCCGAGGATTAGCAACTTTCAAACAACGCGCAGCTAAGAAAAAATAGTTCTTATACAAATCTTCCGTTTCTTCGAGAACTTCTAAAACGTTTTCCTCGTTGGAAATGGAATGAAAAGATAGATTTATGCCAGAGAAGAGAAAATGCGAGGCAATCTTGAATTTCAAATTAAAGAAAAACTTTTAGATTTCTATTTAAAATGGATATGTAAGAACAGGCTGGCGCGCATCGCCATTTTGTGTTGAAATTTAGGAATAGGGGAAATATTGTTATAACACTTTACCTTGTCTCAAAATTTTTGATATTAAAATGAATGTTGTAATTTTTTATTTGTTTTAATGCGTTTTATTTATTTATTTTTTGTACTGGAAACTAAGATTTAAAAAAATAATAATATAATAAATGAAAAAAAAACGAGAAACAGCAAAAACGTAGGAAACTGAGATGGGATAATGGTGAATGAAAATTCGGACTACAGTCGTAAAAAAATTCATGATTTTTTTTCGAACTTTCAATTATGCATTTGACGCAAATGTACGGTTACAGATATTTCTGAAAAAAAAATTGGTTCCCAGTATTTGGGGAAATAGATATTTTAATCTTTTTTAGAAGTAGAAAAAAAAGATCATTTACTGAAAATAAGGTTTAAATATCATAGAGCTGAAACTATCTATTTCAGTAAATCGAATTGCTAGAAATGAATATATCTACGGCGCAGTGAAGTCGGAGGGAAAATTACTGACTCCGACTCCTGGAACTTTTAAACCCCCGACTTCGACCGTCTTTTTCCAGAATTAATCCGACTCTGACTCCCAAACCCTGGTTAAACAGAACGCAATGTGCATTTAGTAAAAAGAATTTTCATAACAATTCTGCTGAGAATGCAAATAAAAATCTTTAGTGCAAAGAATAAAGTTCGATAGATTAACATGATAAAGTATTTTTAAAAGTTTAGTTAAAAGTAAATGTTTCTTTTATTAATGATATTGATAATATATTTTTTTTTAAACTGGCACACTAAATTTGTTACTGATAAGAATCAGCAAGAATAGTATCAAACTCTTTGATTCTATTTTATTTTTTTATGCATTTTATTTTATTTTTATTTTTATTTTTATTTATTTGTTTATTTATTTATTTTTTTGCCTCCAAATAGGCAAGGTAGTTTTTCTTCAATTTTACACCATAAAAACGGATTTTAATTAAAACTTTTCGCACTAAAAACTTTTCGTACCAAAAAATTGAATCTAAATAGAAACTATACGCACTGACAATAAATTGAGAATTTATAAAACGCATTTTGTTTCCGCTGAACAAACGAAGTTTAACAGAAAATTATATTGCCAGATTACTTCACACTATATCATGTTTCTTGTTATCTCCCCTTAATATTAATAGTTCTACAATCAATAAATATTGCTTTTGTATTTATCATTAGAGGTTTTTTCCTACAGCAAACTATATTCATTGACATTCCGCGTGATTTAAAATATATTCCATCCTTTGTCGAAAATCTTAGCTGGCAAATAAGTTCATAAATTTAATTGATTAAAGCACTAGATTTTTTTTCTTAATTTTTTAATCGAACAAAGCAATACTAGTTTCTTCCCATCAAGATTTATAAGACGATAAAATATGAAATACATTTTAGTAATTGCGCTACTAAAAGATTGAATAATGTCACTCCAAAATGGCTGAACGCTCCGCTTGACTTTGAGTTCAGCTGGAAATCCCATTTCTTTCGCACGCTGAAACTTTTACTTGAAACGACTATGCTTGATTATCTCAATAGCATGAAATTTTAAACTCAATTTTTTCATCTTACTTTAAAAATGATAGCTTCAAGCATAAGATGGACGTGAACTATCTTAGATTATGCACCAGTTTTGAATGTTAAATGACATCTAAATAACTAAGTCCAACTTTAGTATTAATTTTGAAACGGAAATGTTATCCCTTGAATTATTTTACGTTGCAAAACATATGTAATAAATATTATAAAAGGAAGAAGTTTAGTACACTAAAAGTTAATGAACATACTATTCTTTTGCAGTTAGGATAATAATACAAGAAATGATTTTGCACTCTTTCTCTTAAAACACATTTCAATTTAAATTTAAATAGTGACTTTCAAATAGGAAAATCATAACTACTTTTTTGCACTTAAAATTCCAAATTGCGAAGCTTAATTTTCAACTGTTTCTGCAGGAATTACTTAAATTAACTCCGCTGCGTTGGAAAAAAGAAAGCCCTTCCAGCATAACATGTACTTAGAACTAACGTGTTAGTAATGGTTTAGCAAAAAAAAATAGTCATACGTGGAGTACTAGATTTTCGGAAAAAATATCGATTATCATTGTCATCTGTTATAGAAGAAATCTGCATCAGTCTCCTTAGTGTAGCTATCTGTGTCTACTTTTATGCCTTTTCTGAAATAGTTTTTAAACACAACAATCATTTTTTAACGAGATTTATGTTTCATTACGCTTCCCAGTAATGATGTTGCTTCCAAAATTTAAATAGCAGTAGTTTACACCGGGAATAAATGGATCAAATTTCGTTTGGTTCCATGCATTACTTTTCTGGTTAGAGATACTATGCGAAATCGACCTGTATACAGATGCACAAAAATTACAAAAAAAAATATTCAAAATGACTCACAAACTCGATAAAATTGCAAAAATTCGAATCTTTTCTGTAACTTAATACTGATCTCCATACAATTTGGTTATATAAGAAAGTACATAGTAGAAAAATTAGCTTGATATTTTTAAAAGGGGAAAAAAATCGAGAAATTGTTAGAGGATAAAACATTTAGAGCATAGTGACTTTTTGAAACGGTATGTTTTCCAGTATGTTTTTTTTTTCTCTACAAATATTTTGCATGTTCTTAGTTCTTGCAGTTTAAAAATATTATAATTTTGTTTGAATAAAAATAATAATAATTATTACTATTATTGAATAAAAATAATAATAATAATTATTATTATTATTAGTATTATTTTATAATGACAATAATACAGATAACAATAATACAGTTGGGAAAAACATGAACTGCTTGCTTATTAATGCTGTGTAAAAAAAATCTTAAAATCTGTTTTAAGGGTAGAATTATTTTTCATAGAAAATACCGTTAAGCTTTTCTTCTGCTTCTTCTTTATAAACTGAATCTACATAGTAAAAAAATGTTCTATGCGAAGTGCATTAGCCCCGAGACAGCATTTTTATAATAAAAGGTACAGAATATCCCTTACTGAAAGAATATCTGTGCCACAAAAAACTAAATAAGCAAAAACGTGACTTTGCACTAAGAAAAAAGTATATAAAGTTTATGTGAATCTCAGCAACATGAATGTTTGCCCAAAAACCTTCCAAAAAGTGGACATATCCTTGCACTCTCTGACCGATATTGAGTTGAGAAAGATATTGCGTTCAGCAAGATATTGGGAAGATGAAAAATGTTTCTGGGGTTCTTCAAATTCGAGCGCAGAATATTTGAAGTGGATGCCATTGGCCTTTGAGTAATGAAGAGCTTTGGTGGACATGACGTGTCACAAAGTCATAAAATATAAAAGAATGGTGTTTGAGGTTATTTTTCAAGGAAGCAATTCCTTCGGGCAAAGGAACACGTGGTAGGAGTTGGGGAGGAAGTTCCGGACCATTTTATTTGTCGTCGACTCAGCTTGGTTTAAAATTTTAGTTTAGAAGAAATTCTACCATAAAAATGGCTGAAGCGAAGGATAGATGCTTTCTTTTGCTCAAATTTAAAGTATTTTATTTATAAATCAAATTATTTTCAGAGAAAGCATTTTGAACTTAACTATCTCATAGCTCCGTTATAGGTTTCTTTCTGAATGAAGTTTTGGATCACAAATTTAATTTGCAAGCATGAAGTAAAATTGAAGGGGCAAGTGAATAAAGGTGATATGTGACTTTTTTTTTAATTTCTAGAAAAAGCTTTTTAAAAAAATGTTGTGTTACATTTTTAATAGATTTTTCTCAACATGTAAAACGGGGTCATATTCTTTATTACCAACCATTTCTATGACTAAGGGAACATGATACTGATGGACTAATCACCTTCATCCATTGTAAAAAATAAGTTTCAAAAATTGTCCTTTATTCACTAGCCCCTTCAATTGTATGTGATAGTCATTGAAAAAAAAACTAAAACCACGTACTTTTCTTGATTTATTTTCACACAGTACGATGTTATAAAATAAATGTGTAGACATATCGAAAACTTTGATAAGCGTTCATTTAAAAACCAAATGGGGGAGTTTCCGAAATTTCAAAAGTTTTTTTTTTTTTTCTGAAAGAACATGCTTCAAAACATAGGAATTGACCATTTTTTTTATTTTTTGACACAGTTATATATTTTTATGCATTATTTTAACCGGTGCGCAGCTGCTATTCCGAAAAAAACAACTCCTGCGCCTGACGTCAGTGGTGCACGTAAGCGCGAAATCTAATTGGTTGTAGTGAGATGACGAAGGTCGTGGCGTCACCGATTCCTGCGATTGGACAACTCAAGTCAAGCAAAATGGTGTTAGTAAACAAAATAGGCGTTAGGTCAGCTGTTAGGTGCACCAATGACGTCACAAAAACCACGCCCCGTTTTCGAGGTAGGGTATTTAAAAAAATTAATAAAAAATAAACTGTTGGGAAAATTAAAGTATTTTCCGGGCCTATGTTATTTTTTTATATCATTCTATTAATTGCAGTAACAAAAAGTAGTACTTTTGACTGAAGGAAACTCCCTCATTATGGAAATTTTAACAAAACTTTACAGTGTTTGCAATCAAAAATTCAACGATAACCTTTGTTCATGATACCTAAATAAAACACTAATGTACGATATATTTACTCAGTTTTTTATTTCGCTAATAGTCAATAAGAAAATTTCCATTAGTAGTAAAAGTGAATCATTACACTTTTATTACTAATTTTTATATAGTACATAAAAAGTGATTACTCCTCGTGCCTTTTTGAGCGGTGAAATAAGTTGTAAATTGCGTTTTTAATTGCTTTATTCGTCTGGGAAGAACAAGATCATATTTCGCATAACTAAACACAATTATCCGAAGGTCAGCAAGCTCTGTTATCACAGATAAATTACAAATTTTTAAACAAAAATATAGACACTTAGTAATGATAATGCATGTTTATTAGTAAAGCAAGGTTACAGAACAGAAAAGCACCCATTAAGAATCTTCAGTTTTTGGCTGTAAAAGGGATGTCTTATTGTAGTAATGTTTGTCATTTTATTATCATGTCTACTACCTCACCACCCGCTGTTTCGGGAAAATTTGGTCATTAAGAGATGTGGGCGCTCAAAGAGGTATCAAAGCTGCTTAAACAGCATGAAGAAGGTTTTACTATTGTTAGGAAACAATTGCTTGTCTATTTATTTACTAAGTTTTGTTCATAGGAACGTTGAAATATTTTAGAAAGAGTGAGTATTGTGACTGACTAACTTTTCGTAATTTCTCTCTTTTTTTTTCTCCTATTTTTTCTAAAAATACCATTTATATTCTATTTCCGGCGAAAAAATAATTGTATTCAAATCTTGTATGATCATTGAATTTTTAATATAATGACAGGCCCTTCATTTCGGGGTTCAGGGGGGGGGGGTCAATTGCCCCCCCCCCCCTGATTTTAAAAAAATAATGTATTTACATGTAAGTAGGCGTGGTTTTTGCCATTTTTTGACGAATTTACATTGTGTATGCACCTTTTGCCAACCCCCCCCCCCTCCTGGAAAAATTCGAAATGATGGTCCTGTATAATGATGATTTTCTTTGTGTGTGTCAAGAAGTGTTGTCTGTGAGCATTATGTTTATTACAAGCGGTATTAATAACTGATAAAACTGTAACATACATCTTTTTCATATATTTACTCATAGGTGAAACTGTCGCTATCAAACGAATTACTTTACCTATAAATACGATAACATGAATATCAAAAAATGATAAATCAAAGGTCACACTTGATTGACTAAATTAATTTTACTCTAACATTTTTTTTTTTCCTTTTCAATATTTTTTGCAAAAGGAATAGCCGACATGAAAAGAAGGTGTGCGTCACAGATGTGACTTTCTGAATGAAACCTGTTTCTAAGTTAAGTTTTTTTAAGAAAGAAATTAATCTCATACCATGAAGAAAAAAAGACTAATTCCATATGAAAACGGTTCTTCCGCTGCTTAACAACGAAGCTTTTGTTTAAAATAAAAACTGCAGGGAAAACGCGAAAGAGAATTGTTTGTGCCATGAATCATTGTAGTGAGAGACAAAGCCTAAAATATGCTTTTTTCTCCTCTTTTCTTATCACTTTCCTGTTCAGAAAAAAAAAAAAAAAAACGCTTACCACAAGTTTGCGCCTTTTCTTGCTTATATCAACGTAGCTTTTGTTTGGATTGTGTGAGCCACAAACATAAAATGCTTAACTCCGATATGCTTTTTTGGCTTGTATGTATGTTATGGTACCCTTTCTCGCTTCTAATTACTGACTTTTCATAGGGAAAAAGTTTCAGTTTTGCATAAAGGTCAGCTACAGGAATATACTGAATTATATTTGATTAGTTAATTAGAAAATCTTCAATTTAATATTCTGAGCTTTGCGTTGTGAAATGGGTGCTTAATTTGACAAACTGCTTGTTCACGCATTACCGCAACAGAATACAGTAAAATGCAGATTTCTTTTAAAGGAAAAAAACCAGAACAAAAGATTCTTTCATTTCATTACTTCTTCTTTCATTAGGATCATTTAGCAGTGATGACAACAGCTACAGTGTTGGATCGGGTCATGCCACGTCGATGATATATCACTGAATACATGTTTATTATCCAAGCATATATTAACCCTACACTGCATAGCGTTGCCAATTGGCTACATGGACTATTTTTCCTTATGACAATGCATAAGGCAACTCAAGCATAAAAAACAAGTTTTAGATACATTTAAAGCAAATATAACCATCTATCCTCAAAATTATTTTTTTGAAAATGTGTTCCAATGTTTTCTTACTACATTAAAAATCATATATACGTCTTTCGAAGAAAAAAAAATCATGCAGTGTAGGGTTAATAAAGTAAACATTCAGAATTCGTCACACGGTATTATAACCTTCTTCACACATTTTTTTGAACACAAGAATATTATAGCAGTTATACATGAGCTGGAAGTATATGATAGGATCAAACCCCCGAATTTACCGCGTACAGAGCAAAGCAAGCGCGTTCGACTACTAGGCCTGTTAAAGCACATCTCGGCAACCTTTATTAGACTTTAAGAGATCTGCACCGATGATTGTCTTAGACTCTTAGAGCATTCACTTTGACTAATACTCCTGCTTAGTGGAACTTTTCACCGGCTGTGTGAAACTTTCCTAAAGCAATTTGAGTTTTTGCCGAGTCAGAACATCTTACTCCAGAAGTTTTGTAACGCTGCACAGATTAACAATGGTAACCTTACACAATTTGTTTATTGTTGTTAAAGCGGACGTTTGGAATTTATCACGCAGTATTATAACCTTCTTTCCATATTGTTTAGAACAGTAGAATATCGTGGAAGTTGAACAAAAACTTTTACAGACGTTAGCAGACCTTAGTGCAACCACTGCCATTTGTGCCGGTAGCAAGTACTATTTAAAAGGCAAATCATCATATCAGGGCTTTATCAATAAAATAAGAAGCGCAAGTACAATAGATTTTTCAATGCTCCAGCAAAGACAAGGCCCGACTTTTGTCCTTGACCAATAGATAGCTACGCCGTCGGACTCTTGACCGGAGGAACTCGGGTTCGATCCCAGCTGATCAAAGGTCCACCGTCTTGATTAATGTTGGCTGGGGGACATTAAAAATGTTGTGGTCATAAAGTCCTCCAAGTACCTCTGAGGGTGCTGGGCCAAGGGTTTACTCGACCCTTGGTTCTGGTTCAAAAATAACAGAGCGCTCTTCAGGATCCTATCCCGGTTAAACCCCGAGTTGTGGTAGGTACGGGAGACCCTGGAGTTTGTGAAGTGAAGTGAAGATAGCTACGCCACCCATTACACATACCACTTCCAATTTAGCAATAGTTTTAAGGCAGAAAAATCTCAAGAAACTTATTTACTCTATTGAGAGACAATACTACTGTAAAATCTAGAAAACTGCTGATAAATACAGAAAGTAAAATGGTTGTTTTTAAAATAAAACAACAAATTTTGAGTACATATTACAGAAAAGTATACCGGCTAGCGCCAGTTTTACCAATATTTTTCACTGTTAAATGACCGAGTTATTTTTACTGTGCTCGAATGTAACAAAAGAAGCTCCAAATAATCTGGTACTCGAATCCTGAAACCATCGCCTTGAAGTCTAAAACTGTCAACGTCTTAAGTTGCTAATAAATTTATTGTGCTCTATTTTGCATGAAATTCATATTCAGGCTCGATAATTCTGAAAGTTTTCACTCTATCTTAACATATTTTCCAAGCATTGTAACATGATGGAGTTTGAAAAGTAAAATCAGCGCTGCCGAATGATTATGCAATGCCGTACGGCAGTGTAACAAAGGACTCCACAACGCCACGTAGTACGAGTATAAAACCGTCAGTAGACGACAAGTAGTTCTATATGCCTATCGTTTTCTAGTAAAAATGAGTCCACTGTTCGGAACGCACTGCCATCTGTCGAAGTTCTTCAAAACAAAGAAACTGAGAGCGAAATTAAAGATTGATTGATTTCTAACCTAAAATTCAAAAATTAACCAATCAAAAGCTGAATTCAACTTGTCTGGATCCAAGGCTAAAAGTTGCAAGCCGCAAGGTAGGGCTTTCTTCCAAACTGTTTGATCCCTTTTTAAGGCAAAATCAAGTCGACATTTAGTATTACATTGATGAAGTCATGTCAATACACACGCGCTTTCCCTTTTCAACTTGACGAAAGACTTGCGCTGTTGGATGCCTTTTTACTAGGCGAAATTCTTAAATTTTTATGACACATGCCACTGCGTACTAGTGATCTCTTTTCATGTTGGAGACGAAAAGGATGGCTCATGAGTATGGACATAGCACACAGATATGACTAAATATATTCAACGCATCATAAATTCCTTTCAGGACTTACAGTCAATTTTTATTCAAATCATTTCGGTTACTTATTCATTTATTTATAGATATTTTTTGATTCTGTTTTGCTCTAGGTCTTTTATTTTAATTTCATTATGCGTATTTATTTATTCGTTTTCCGTTATAATTGCACTAACAAGAGTACGTACAGTCAGAAAGAAAATTTTTGAAGCATAAATAATCTTTTATAAACTTAATTATTTTTTTCAAATCCAAAAATTGGAAAATGTTGCTATGACATATTCACGATTACTTCATTAATACATTTTAATAACAAGGGCCGATTCATTCGGATAAATTCACAATCCAAGTCTGATAACTTTATTTGAATCGATAAATTGATTTAAAGAATAACTATGTAACCAAAATTATTCTTAAAACAGCTATAGTTATGCAGTTTGAATGCATTTTACAAAAAATAAACCATAACATTTTTTATAACAACAAATTAAAATGCCTTCTTTCCCTTGACATAATGTACTATACAAACGACACCAATTTTTCCTTTTATTTTATTTTAAAAACATAAAACATGTAAAACATTTAGTCACTAAGCAGACAACTTTTAATTTTACTACCTAAAAAATTCATAATAAAAACATACTTTCACTTTTTGTCAAAGTATTTCGAAAGAATTTTTCAAATAATGTCGTTTTGTACTTTTGCTCTACCTCTTCAAAACAATCTTATCAAAACACAGAAACTTTTATTAAAATATTTGTTAAATTACTTCCTAAACAACATTAAATTTCACGTACAAAAGACTCGTAACATTATTTTCGTTTCTTCTATCCCTCTCACATACGCAAACATTTTTTTCTAACTTCCTTTCTCTTCTATTTACTTTAATTGCGTTTCGTCTGAAGCATTATGGGAAGGAGAGAAAAACTGTCCAATAAGATTAAACTTATGCACTTTTTCCCCCTCCCTCTTACTACGGTCTAAAATTTGGTTTTTCTTTCAGAAGCTTAAGTGCTACGTGCTTGAAATACATTTTGATATTTCTTTTTATTTACAGGTGCTGCTGTGTACCCGGAGTTAATTCAGATCCCAGAGCAGCTGTTGCTTTGCGTTACACTTTTCCAAATGAATTAATTCAAGATTAACTTAGAGCACAAGTACGAAAAAAAACTTTTTTTTTAACTTTATAGTATCACGTACGCTGAATAACTACAACTTCAACAAGCGAAACCTACAATAATGGTGAATTTATCTTTAAAACTGCATGATCTGATTGCAGTACAAACTGACTTATAATCTCGATGAAACAAAAATATAATAGCTAAAAAACATGTTTTAAAAATATATTTTGCACCGCAAAACCTTCCCTTATAAAATATAGAAAATTAATAAAAGTATTGCTTAAACAGTATTTAAAACTATACCATGCTATAAAGAACTCAAATTATCGAAGGGGGGGGACAGACTTGGATACGACGGAATTTGCAAAATTGGATGTAGCTCATAAAAGTATTTAGTCGTGCATTTCGACGACAAATCTTATTTCAGTATATATAAAGCTGCGAACATACGACAAACCTAAGATACAGCAAGCACTGCATAAAAAATAACAGTAAAAATAAACTAATTCAAATGTAGCGAAGTTTTGTGGCAATTCTTAATTACATAAAATGTATTGCTTGTCCAAATTTCGCTTTATCCGACTGGTTTTCTGTTTTGATAGGCAAGCATTTGGATTCCGCCCGATGGATGAGAATCTGGATTCCACCGGGTAATGAGAGTGAAACAAATGAGATCAAAAATATGTCAAATATGCTGTCAAAAATGGAATGTGGCATGTAAAAGATCAAGTGACAGATAAATTGACGTAGGAAAATAAAAAATTCAAGGGTTTTCAGTAAAATTTTTCCTAAAACAACCAAAATGAAAAGCATTTGCTTATTTTTCGACGATAGGTGTTTAAAAAAGCTTTAAAATCATGAATTATTTATGAAGTTTAATAAATATCAAGGAAGTTATAGTGTACCAAAAAATAATATTTAAAAAATCTGGTGTGAACGCCACACTACTTTCTTTTACGTTTAAATT
>JAXGGA010022328.1:0-15156 GCA_038373865.1 Uloborus plumipes | reverse complement strand
AACCTTTTGCTGCAATTTATATTGAAATAAATTAATAATGAAGTAAAATATGTTTTGCAGACGATAAATTTAGAATGGTATCCTGTATTTTAAGGAAAGGACTCGATTTCTCATTTGATTGACAGGTGCCATCTTATCACGGTTTTTAATATTTCATTTGACTAATTTTAATAAGGCTTGGAGTTTGGATTGTTACAAAAACAAATACATTTTTAAAATTATTAAGGGAAAAAGAACGAAATAAAAACGTAACCATGGTAACAACATGAAAAGTTGATTTCCGTTGATAAAATAATTCATTTCATCTCTATTTTCAAACAAATTTTATTCGCGAGCAAAGCCATTTTAGAATCGTTTGGCTTGCTTTACTGAAGGTAAGCCTTGAATTTCGGGATTCTAAAAACAATTGTTACAGCTCTCCTGATGATCGTAGAAACTTCGAAAAAACGTCATTTTGTGCAGAAAATTTCAAGCTTTCGAATGACATAAGACTTGAAAATGTGTATGGAATATTTCTTCCCTATTTTATCGAATTTCCTCTAAGAATTCGAATAGAAAAAGAACGAAATGGAATGTTCGAAAAATCGCTTCGAGGTGCAAAACTACATGCTACAAACTAATTTTGTGCCAAGTGGCATGAAAATCGACCGAACGGTTTTGGCGCTACGCGCGTAACAGACAGACAGACAGAAAGAAAGAAAGAAGGACAGACAGAACCACCTTCAGCTTTATTATTAGTAGAGATTTTTATGGAGCAATGACAAATTGTTCTTTGTTTTCTTTTTCGACCTCAGACGTCGTATAGTCCCTTTTTTAGATTGGCAGTATGCCAACGTCTCGACGCGTCTTAGTGCTTCACCACCTGGTACGATCACCGGCCCCTGCTCCTTCGGCCACACAATACATGGTAGCGCCCATGTCCTGCACGCACACACGACCACCTACACCAGGGGTGGCCAACTTGTGGCACGACGGAATATTAAGAGTGGCACACGAAGACTTGTTGAAAATGTTTCTAAAATGAGAAAATAATGCGGTTTTCAGCAACTTTGTGGAACTCTTAAAACCTTATTCTCATGTTAATTAAGTTCCTTTAAAATCTTTTCTTTAGAAAATGGCGTTTTTCCCAAAAAGTTTGGCCACCCCTGACCTACAAACACATGACCGCCTAGACACAAACACACACCTGTCGCAATTCGTCATCACGAAGAACGTAGTATGAATTCAAAATGTCAAAATTCATTTTTTTTTTTTTTTTTGTAACTTAGGTTATATTTAAACTCGAAAATCATCAAAGTTTCACCTGGATCAAGGATAACTTCTTTTCTTTTTTTCGAATCTTTGACATGGAATTCTTGTTTCCAGAGTACACGAGGGGCGAATCCACCAAGTTTTCCAACAGACAGGAAGAAAGTTACAGTATCGCCAATATTTCTGTCCAGGTAGCAAGTGCGTGTTTTTGGCTCCCACTCGTCACAAGGGTATGCAGGCTTCACGTAATATATACTGGGTTCTCTAGTGAAAAATCTAAATAGGTAAAATTATACATATATATCAAAAAGCACAGTGTAAGGCAGGGATTCAAGTGAAACAGGCCATCGCAAATTACAATAGCTACTGGAAATGAATTACATTAGAACATTTCTTGATAAAAACATCGTGACGTCAGCGTGACGTTCGCCTATGAAAAACGAGCTAGATAAAACGTCACAGTCTACTTGGCGAATAAGAGGAGATTGCTGAGTGCTTGTGAGCTCTTATTGGCTCCACCCGTAGTGACGTCATGCCAAGTTAAGTTGATGATAATGTAATTCACTTCCAGTAGCGATTGCAATTCGAAGCGATCGCAGTGCTGTTTCACTTGAATCCCTGCCTAAGGCATAAAAAAGTGTAAAATAATCGTAAATACACTGTAAAAATTGAAGTCCAGTGCTTCCTCAATGAGCTAGCTAAACCTCGCAATAATTTATTTGCAATCATCTTATTGGTGATAATTTTCTCAATTGGTAGTACTTTTTCAAATTCCATGAAACTAACGAAATGATAAACTTAACTAATTTCATGCTGAAAGGTGGAATTTTGTTAACGATTTGTACGTTAACGGTTAACATTGAGAATTATTGCTTCAATCGAATTTTTATCATAATACGTTTCTTTATTCATTTACTAATCCTGGGGCAGAGCCTATGATGACTCTAGCGCCGTATAAACCCTACAAAACCAACCATTTACTAATCTATTTCAAAACGGAAAAATGCATCAAAAATTAGTAAGGGGAATTTTTAATGTGTTAATTGTGATGGGTGTTCTTCGGGATTATTATCCTTATTGCAACGAAATTTAACTTTATTTATTCATTTATTTATTTATTTATGTGTGTGATATTTTAGTTAAATTCCTTTTGTATTTCAGGAAAGCTGGAGTTTAACTTTTTTCTAATTCTATATTTTATTTTCCTTAAAAACATTTCTCTTCGGTCTGAAGGAAGAATTCGCAACTCCAGAGCTCGAATAAGCCACCTTGCGGGATTTACAATATTCCTTCCAGAGGTAAAACAATGCATTCCTCGAGTATGTTTTGGATGTCAAAACAAGTTGATTTTGGTCAAAACATAGGGAGTTTGTAATACTTGTTAATTTCAAAAGAGTAAAGAACAAAAAAATCATGCATACGATCAAATATCACTAATTCATTTGACTTAGAAGCAGTAAAAACAAAACGGCATGCGTTTGTTTTACCTCTCATAGACAGTGGCCGCAGCGCCCCTAGTTCATTGGAGTTGAGAATTCACTGTATGTTTTCGCAGAACGCATTTTGATTTTATTATTTCTGCTTCGGGAAATTATTTTTGCTTCGATTAAATTATTTTTCCTGTGGATGGGGAAGAGAGATTTTCCTTTTGTTCTAATTGTAATCTGTACATTAATTATTTTTTTCTTAAAGGGAGTGGAATTTTTATTTTGCTCAATTCTTACCGCGAATTTGTTTAATTTTTTTCTACGGGATACGGATATTTTTGTTTTGTAATACATATCAAAATCATTATTATTTTTTTTTCGGGCGGAAAGATGGTTTTTGCTTTGTTATAATTCTAATGTGCAATTTAGTCACATTCCCCCTTTTTTTTCCTTCAATAGAGTGGCTTAAAGGATAGTTGTGATAGTCCGAAAGATTTTTTTGTTCTGCAAGAAGCTGTCCGAAATGGGAACAAGGATTTTCAAAAAAAAAAAAAAAAGATTAATTAATGGTTGTTTCAATTTTTGAACTTATCGATGAGTTTGACTCTAATAACTTTGTGTTTGCTTTTGAAATTATTCGATTCCTCTTTGGGAGCTCATTGAAACGGGAAAATTACTGGTGTTTGGTTGAGTTACTGCAGCACTAGCTCTATGAAGATAACGCATTAGCGCCAAAAACACTGCAATTTTTCATTAACTTCCCGTAAAAAGTATTCTTCCTTTCCCAAAAGTGTGTTATTAACGCGTGAAAAATTTTAAATTTAGAAAAATCCTTTCCCCAAGCCTATCATTTCAGAACCTTCAAGAGGTGAGGGACAGGGACAGAGTACAAAAATGACAGACCTGCTCCCTCCCCTCTATTTTGAGCTGGATACACTGCAAAAAAATAAATTGTTGTCTTTACTATATAATACTGAAAACAGAAGTTTCATTCTGAAACTGTAAAAGCTCAGTAATAAACTGTAAAACTAGCTATTTTACAGCTTTTTACTATGCAATTAGCAAACTACAAAATTGGCTGCATTATACTGTAAAAACAACAGTGTAATACTGGCAGCAGAGATTCCAGTTTGTAACTGTAAAATGCGCAGTAATAAACTCTGTACCTCAGAACCAGAAGGACGTAAGTCCAAAAATGGCTATTTTCACTTTATTGCTGTATTGTATGTAGAATCTTATTCTGCATTGACCCATGAGAACGGTATTCTATAAATCAAATTCCTTCCAACTATTTAGCAGCATTAAAAGAGCGCGAATCCCATCTTTTGCATGCATCCGACAATAGTTTTTCCCTTCTCCTGAAAAGATGCAAAAATGGACTTACGTTAGTCTGACTCTGAGGTACAGTACTGTAAAACTAGCAATTTTACAGTTTATTACTGTAAGCTATGAATTTTGCTGTTTATTACTGTAAAATTAGCAATTTTTCCAGCTTATTACTGTAAAATTAGCAATTTTCCCAGCTTATTACTGTAAAATTACTAGAAAATTAGCTGTATTATACTGCAAAAACAGAATTCATTTTTTACAGTGGGCCACTGCCGACCTGCTGGCCACTTTCCTTGGCCACAGCTGCACAAACAAAACAGACCCAAGTATTTTTTATTAAAGGAAGATACTATGTAGCAACTTACTTTTGCTGCTCGGGTCTACATTCTTCACAAACGTCATCACTAGATAAAGATTTATTTTCTCTAAAAGCTATTTCACTTATGACACTGTTCAGACCTTTAGCCAAACCCTGTACAAGATTTCCCCAATCCGTGTCATTAGTTCGATTTCCCTTTTCAACATTTCCTGTCTTAGTGTGCTCGGAGACAGCTCGATGAGAACGTCTGGCTCTTCTTTTCAAATATTTGTCCAGTTTCAAGAAGTCGAATGGGTGATTCATTACATGAATAAAAAGCTGCACAAATACTATTACCAAGATCTGGAGAAAAAGAGAACAGAAATGTTAATTAAATATACATTCTTTTAATGCTTGTGTACAACTTACAGTCAGAACACCAACCTAAGCCCCCTATAAAAAGGGAACTGACTCATCCGACATTATGGTTCTAAAAGTTCAGATGCGGAAACACTGGTATCTGTACCATTGAATTAAAATGGTACCGTAAAGTCGGGTTACTTGGACCCACAAGGAGGTTACTTGAGCCCACAGTAAAATGATAAAATCTGGGTTTGGTACTAGCATTAGAGACTGCAGAGTGCTTCTACCTAGAGGAGAAACGAGGAACTACGTGCAAGTCTTCAACTAATAAGTACCAAACCTAGATTTTATCATTTTACTGTAATGGGCTCAAGTAACCCCTTAGGGTCCAAGTAACCCGACTTTACGGTAGCTAAGCTTGAGATGTAGCTGCCTAGATGACATTTGGCTAATTTTACATATATGACAAAAACATTTTGTAAACTAAGGTTTTAAACAAATGCAGTATGAAAGTGGGCATAATTACAGGAAACTTTTCTCATTAAACTATTTTTAAATTTGAGATATAAGTTATCTTTCTAGATTTACTTAATGTGACGTTTAATCCAACTGATCATAATTTATTTTAAGCTAGAGTAACCAGGGACAATATTAATTTGTTTTCAAATAGCTGTAACAAGGCTGGAGCCAAGACTGTCTTAGAACCAAAATCTCGGCTAGGTTAGCCTGTCCTCTAAAGGAGCTGTACACTAACCTAGACAAGATGACAAGATTATATTTTTAAATCACGAGAAAAGCTTCGCTAAGACCTGTCACATTGTCACACGACAAATTTTCCCATTCAACTTGGTACGCTGGTTTACTGGTGATTGGTGAGTTAAATGAATTTATTTTTCACAAAACAATTTCTCTCCGAAAAAGAATGAATGAATTTCACGTTTCAGAGAAGCTTCTATTCAAAACTCATTACTGTAATTACTATTAATACCACTGCTTTATGACTACTAACTTAAAAAAAAATTAGCTTCTCATTTAATCATTCAATGAGTTAAGACTTTCCAATTTACATAAAAATCACCGTTTTTCGTGCAAACTTCTTCTATCGATCAAATATGGTCTAATAAAAAAAGTTAAGGACCTGAGTACCTGAGTTAGACCATTTTCAATCTATTTTAAGAAAATCATCAAAATCTTTTCACCCAGTGCAGTACCGGGTGTTCGATTTGCCACCTTTAACTATTAGTACAAGTACAAGATTCGACTTAGAAATATCGACAATAATCTAGTTTCCTAATATATTACTGCCGTCCCCGCTTAATCGGGTAACGGATAAACGAATACCCCGTTTATACGAACAAAATATCTTGGAACCGATGCCATAGACGTAATGTTAAAGATCCTCGCATAATCGAATACCCTGTTTAATCGAATAATATTTCTTGGAACCGACAGTATTTGTTTAAGCGGGGTATAACGATGGTGTAAGTCTGCCTAAGCAAAATGCTCCTATCATAGGGTTGTCGCTATTTTAAAATTTCAATAATGAAGTTATTTTGCAGAATTTCTGCAGTTATTTTCAAGTAAAATAAGAAAGGTAGCAGAAAGTTGCGAAATAGCTGCAGTTTTCTTGAAGAATTTTTTTAAAAGCATATAATTCTGCCAAGAACATCATTTCTTAATCATATTATAATTTTCTTGCGGAAATGTCGAATTTTAAGCCGAATAAGGTAGTTTCCGAGAGTATTAGATTTATTTCTAAATTTCAAAAAACAGTGAGAAAATGAAAGATTTTTACAAAATATAAAGATACCTGCAGAAAAATGGCAGTTTTACTCAATTATTGGAACTACAAATCGCAACAACCCTATGATTGGGTTTTTTTTTTTAGATAGCCATATTCCATCGCATTAGCAACAGTTTTATCACATTTTTATGTGTAACTTATGAGAAAACTCAATGATGGTTGGTCAACCCACCGGCGGCTCGTACAGGGGGCTAGGGGGGCGGCTGCCCCCTCACTTCCAAAAGTGAAGGGACCTAGCTCCCTCACTTTTCAGAGTCAAAAAGTAATTTTCAATAGGAAAATGACTTTTTTTTTCTCTCAATGTATTGATTTATTTCACGAAAATGAAAGGTGAATGTTCCTATAAAAATAGACTTTTTCCATGATATTTTATAAAAATGGAACTTATTTGAATCGAAAAGGGGAGTCTATGGTGGATTTTCGTCTTGATTTTTAAGGCACTTCTTCGACATTTTTTACAGGTCATATAATGAGCAACGCTGAAATCCAATCATATTGCAAAATTTTTCTTAAAAAATAAAATAAAAGCTTATGGAGATGTTGTCCCTCCATTTCTGTTGAGCTCCCACTCTTTGGTGCACCAGCCGCCTATGGATCAACCTAAGTCGGATCTTAAACTAGATCTTTCTTCAACTTTTTCTGCCGAATCTCAGCGAAAAAACATAAATAGGGCGAATTTTCTGCACCTCAGAAGTTGCTGTTCAGGGCTCTATCACATAAACCAAGGCTATCTAATGAAGCTTTGGGTCAACAAACAAGAAAAAAAAAAAAAAAAAAACACGAGACATGAAGTAATAACCAGTGGTCGGAAGTAGCGCGCTACAAGTAGCGAAACTACTGTAGTAGCTACATTTTTTAGTAGTTTGTAGTGTAGCGCACTACTGTTTAAAAAAAGTAGAGTAGTGAGTAGCGCGATACAAAAAATAGTAGTTTGTAGCGATTTCGGGAAACTACTTTTAAATTAAATAAATAAATAAAAGAATGAAAAAAAATTTAAAAAAAAAAAAAGCGAAGGAAAAAAATGACTGGTGTAAAATTTGCACGAGTACAGCAGCGGACGCAAGGAGTAATCAGAACCATATAAATATGAGCTGATCTTAGATACATCATGTTGACAAAATACATTCTATCTGTTTGATGTCATTGGTTTATTAGGCAGCATAATTTTTATATTCCTTCAAATAATTTTCATGTTCCTAAATATTCCCTGGCAAGAAGTTAAAAAAAAAAAAAATGAAGGTTGAATTCTTTCAACTTTTGAATCCTTTCTTGTAGCGAATATTCGTAAAAATTGTAAAAAAAATGTAAAAGGAATAAATTTTAACAAAAAAATAAATAAATAAATAAATAAATAAATGAAAATAAATAAATTAAGACCAAAAAGGAAAAGTAACAAATAAATTCAAAGACAATTCTTAGTTCTATCCCATATTCAAATGAGTTAATTTATTAATGTAAACCACTTTTAAAATTTTTTCGCTCAATCCTCAAAATGTGTATGCTTTTTATTTATTTATTTTTTAAAAAGTAGCGAAGTAGCGACTACAATTCAAAAGTAGTTTGTAGTCGCTACATTTTGAAAAAAGTAGTTGTAGCTGTAGTTAACTACATTTATAACAAAGTAGTTGTAGTTGTAGTTCGCTACAAAATAAATGTAGTTTTTCCAACCACTGGTAATAACCACCTTTTGAAACCGATTAAAAATACTTACCAAAGTCCAAGTGCGATGCAAAATCATTAGTTCCATTATTAGTCTGCTTTCTTGTCTAACGTAAATAACAAATCATTTTTAATGACTTTTTGCGAAAAAGGTTGAATTCAACTTAATTATCTCTAAATATATAGATATTTGCAGTTGTTTTTGTGTGTGTGTTGTTAACGTTATTTAAGTGTTCTATTACATATTACTATAACATTATTTAGGAGTTTTTGTGAATGATTATGGATACTTCGCGATACCTAAACATTTTTTTTTTTGTTTGTTTGTTGTTGTAAAACTATTGTTGAAGTGAAATTTCAAGAACTTTTGTTAGCAAATTGTCTTTATCTTTCAACTGTTGTGTTTTTTATAATAGCATGTATAACACCGACGAATATTAAATTACAACAATGAAATAATTTGTGTACATAAATTGTTGGTTTGAAAAATATATGAGCAGTACCCCCCCCCCCCCCCAGGGTGGACATTAACGGGACAAACATTAGAAGGGTGCCCGTAAAACAGGGGCTTACTAATTGCATTTATTTCATATAATTTATTTATTTTATCTTTATATTATACACATTAACATCTGCACAACTTTTTAATTCACTAGCTTTTTTTTTCGTTCTTTGTTTTGGGACAGGATTTTAATTTTACGATTTTTTTCCTTGGGGTAGAGGGAGAGAGCTATTCACATTTTTCGAGTTATAATTTATATTTTCATTTAATTATGTTTCTGTGTGTGTGGCGGTGGGGGGGAAGGCAATTTAAGAGACATATATATATTGCAACCAGTGGCTTACCCAATAGGTTTCAAAGGGATATTGTATGCACCACCCCTCAAGGCCGTGCCATCTACTTTTTCATACAGAAACACCAAGTTTTGAAAATCAGTGAAGATGTTCAAATAACATTATGGAGAGAGGGGTTTTAAAAAAAGGGTAAATTTTCGAAAATAGCCATTTTTACCATAGGCGTCTGATTTTTTTTTTTTACTTAGAAATATTTACTCTTTTTTAATACTGAAAATATTAGAGAAAACCTAGCATATCGCAAACATTTGAGGGAGTACTTCAGTTTTGTAGCACTCTCCTGTTTCGACAATACTGTTTGAAAATACTATTTTAAACTTAACAAGAAGTTCTGTCAAGAACTAAACGAGCCTACTTTCCCGTACTTCGAAATCGGCATTGTAGCATCTGATCAATATTCTCTTGATTATCTGAAACTGAAAATTATGTCAAACATACCTCTATAGCACTTAAAGCTGATTTCTAAAAGCAAAATATACCCCTCTCATCAGATGAAATAGACACGTAAAAATTAAATAAACAAGTCAATTAAGTTTTGTCGCACCTTTTAAAGAATGTAACTGTTATAGTTCTTCCGTAGAAAAATTCCACAATCGTTTTCAAAAGAAAAAAAAATAAACAAATAAAATAAAAGTACAAAGAACTTCAAAACACATTTTATCAAAGAAAGAAAAAAAAAACTCGTTCGTTAATAAAATGTCTTGAATTTCATTTTTAATCCGCTGCGAGTTGTTAGATATAAATAAAGAATAAAATGCTCTCGTGAATGAAAAAATTTTGTTAACAAAAAAAAAATATCGTCTGCCAAAAAAAAAATCATAATAATAATAAATTAAACAATACAAATAAATAAATAAACAAAAAATCGTCTGCCCAGTCAGTCATTTTTTTCTGAGCCTGCATTTCCGCCATGTCTGCGGAGTCGGAGTCGGAATCAGAGTCCTCACAGAAGATTATTCAGAAAAGTACTTTACAATACATTATTTATCAAAACCATTTTCTTACAAAGTTAGTTTGAAGGAAATCCGCCTTGAAGTTCAGAATCAACATTCAATTTAAATTTCTCCGTAGGCGCTCATGTTAAAATTTTTTCTGAACGGTTCATCATTGAACGAAAAATTGTTCAAATTGAAAAGTGAAACATGGGAAGGAGCCTCTCCGAGATCTTTCGAACAAAAAAAGTTTATTCAATTCCGACGGTTCACTTAAAAGTTATTAGGGGAAAGGTTGTTTGAACGGTTCAATGTTGAACGAAAAAAATGTTCAAATTGAAAATTTAAATACTGTAATGAAGCATCCTTGCCGAGATCTTTCGAACAAAAAAAAGTTTGTTTAAATCGGACTGTTCACTCAAAAGTTATTAGGTGTGAGAGCTTTTTTGAACGGTTCAATGTTGAACGAAAAAATTGTTCAAATCAAAAATGTAGGTACGGGAATGAAGTATCCTTGAAAGGATCTTTCGAACAAAAAAAAGTTTGTTCAAATCGGACTGTTCATTCAAAAGTTAGTATCGCGGGACCGGTTATTTGAACGGCTCAAAGTTGAACCAAAAATTGTTCAAATCAAAAAATCCAATATGGGAATGAGCTGTACTCGCCGAGATCTTTCCAACAAAAAAAAAGTTTGTCCAAATCGGAATGTTCATTCAAAAGTTATTAGGGGGGGACAGACAGACCGACAGACCGACCGACAGACCGACCGACAGACACACAAATTCCCCATCTCAATACCCTACTTTCAAATTTTTAATTTTTCGATATTTATTTCATTCTTTTGTTTCTTTTTGACTTTTTTTTACTTGGCGATATTTTTTGGACTTGGCGACATTTTTTGGACTTGGCGACATTTTTTAGATGCATTAAGCCAATTTTTATGCTTTTTTCGTTTCTTTTATTTTTAACGGGAAAGTAGGCTAAAAATATGTGTTTCTAACTTTTTGTTCACTCTTTTTCTTCTCTTTTAGTTTAACATAACAATTTTTAATCAATTACGGGATACTATTTATAGTATCCCGTACCTATACTATATACCATCATATGTAGAAATATTTAAAAAACATGAAGCAGTCATAAGTTATTCGCATTTCTTGAACATAGTTGCGACTGAACTCATTTCTATTCCACGTTGGTGAAAATGAATCAGAAATACTGGAATAAATCCATTTTAAAGACGGGCCAACTTGTAGTATTTGTAGTTTGGTTTTGGTTGCGGAGCATTAGCTATGTAAAATGAAATTACTCTCACAACAGATTTAAATTAATTGTTATAGACGGACAACAAAAGAAAGTAAAATATGTGTTTTGTAGAATAGCAAAGCTGTTGAAATTTTAGTCACTTCTTTGTTCAAAGATGTAGGAGAAAATTGGAGGCGATGGAGACCTTGAATTGCTAAAATAAACGTCAGGTGAAATAGTCAGAAATTTTAATTTATGACTATTTCACCTGAAAGAACAATCATAGCACCATATTTATCATATGAATCATTTTAGCCGCAGAGTTCAGTAAAATTAATTTCAGAAAATATTATTTTACATCACCAAAAGTAGATCTTTTTTCTTTCCGGTAAATTGCTTTTAATGTTTTATACATCTAATATTATTATTATAAATAAAATTAAGTAGCAGCTAAATTACACCTAATTATAGCTTTCTTCTAAAGCCATTTTATTGAAATGTTGTGTAAATATGTTTGTAAAAATTTTTCCATCCCTTCCGACTTTCGCTTACTTCTAAATTGTATAATTAATCAATAAAAGTTTGGAAAAAATATTTATAAAACAGTACATCTGTTTCAAAGGTTTAAATGAAATGTTTGTTAGGTATTCAACAAAACTAACAAATTAGTAAGAGTAGTAGAGATATGTTTTAGTAAGAAATACTTCATAGAAACAATATAATATCGCTACAGGTAATACAAAAAGCGAAGCGTTAAATTTAAATGAGCCATATTAAAAAATGTAACTGCTCCCGTCCCCAAATAAAAAAGAAAAAAAAAAGTGGCAACCCAACGTCTCACAGTGGTTCGAGGAAGGAAAAAATAGGCACTTCAAAGTTCAAACATAGAAAATTTTGAATGTCGTAATTACTTAGCCCTTAAGTTGTAGTAACATACTCCAGAAGATTAATTTGGAAAAAAATTACATACTACCGAAAATAAGCCAAGAATGTTGAACAATTACGTTTTTAATTAATTTTGGACGTGACCCTATGCCGCAGTTCTAATTCATACGTTCAGTAATCCGCACTTAAATTTTTTAAAAAAAATATTTCTCATTGTTCTTTCACACGATGCATATTACACCAGAAATAAAAATTAAAATTAATAAAAATTTTAAATTATCTGAAGTGAAAAAAAGTAATTACGAAAAAAATTTATGAAATATATTGAGGCATATACTTTTATCGGCGGCTTCCGGTGAGCTTAAAACTATAGGCAAATAGTCCTGTAACTAAACTGAACTAAACAAAAACATTTTACCTGCGACCACTTGCGACTGTGTGGGTGGCAGATGTTTTCATTTGAGTCTGAAAAAATAATATGTCATGGTACAAGGGGGACAAATTAATTTTTATCTAAGAGATTTTCCATCAAATTTGACGTATTTTCATTTTTCCGCTTTTTTCCCGTTTCGAACCACTGTGCGTCTCCCCGTCCGAAAAGTCGGGTACCCCAAAGTCATCGCGCCTAAACAGCGGTCGCCCCAGAGGGTCGCCCTGCTTCGCTCAAACTTCTGATTTTGCCCAGCACTGTGGAAATCAGTCCTTTCGCGACCTTATTTACCGCTATCTCACACAGACAAGCACGAGTCCCTATATGAAAAAATAAATTTATTTAGGGACTGAAGTCTGACAATGGCCGAATAAGAAAAATTTCAACTTTATTTCAAAGCATTTCCAGAAAAAAAAAAAAAAAAAAAACTCCAAGATAATGACCCCTCCCTTAACGATTGTCTGAAATTCCGCTCTTGAGAATTGAAGAGGAGATACCTAGAACCGATTTCTCTGATCGTTATTCACGCGGTTATAAACAAAAGGAGAAGTTTTCAGTGGAAGCGTGTGTCCTGGTAGGCAAATTTAAAACCACTGGGCTCTCGGCAATTGAAATTGTGATTGAAAGCTTAAATTATATTACCCACACACTTCTCTTTCGCATAAAATGCAACCACCTGACTCGGATTCAGATGAAGATTCTAACTTATTTGCTAAAGTTATAAGTCGAATGCAGGCAGATTGGTTAGCTCAAAAAAGATGTCAAGTGCAAACCAAGGTCAGTTTTCTGTACTGGTAAAACTTAATACAGATTGATGTATGTATTTAATTCGTTATGTTCAAATGCTCAGTTATTGGTGAATGCACATTAAGGGAAAAAATGTATTCTTCAGTTGAAGTTGCATGGTACAAATATGTAAGCTTTTGGGAAATAAGCTGTTCAACTTTTATGGATGTTCTTGCGACATTTCATTATGATTAATCATAGTTGGCTGGTTTTTGATACGTCGTTGTTTTTGGCAGTTTAAATTCATATCAAAAACCTCTTGATGAAAATGTCAGATTTCATTTTGAAAACTTAGCTAATAAGAAAATGTACCTACCCAATATTACTTTCATGAAATTCTAATTTTTAGGCCATTTCACAGTACAGTGGCTGCCTCTTATATGAATCAAGTTTGTTCTAAACAGTTTTGATTCAATAAGCTGGATTTGTTCTGATTTTGAAGATTTGATTCGTTAAAGCGGTTGGTTTAATTAACCGGCATCCACTGTATTTTGTCCAAATAATTTCTTCAGCAAAAGTCATTGAAGAGAATTTAAAAAATAAATATCCAGAGTCGAATATCTGAATCATGTGTAAGTGTGGTGGTTATTTCTAATTTCTAATTAAGAAATTCAGTATTTAATCTGAAAATTGTCAAAACTCATGTTGCAGACTCTACATGAAAAACTTGGTGAAATCTTTCGTATTTTATAAATAAAACATTTTTGGAGGAAAAATTTACTTGAAATTGGAAAATAGGAAGAGTATAAAGTTATTCATATTCAGTTAAAAGTAGGGCTCCAGGTTTTTGAAAAACACTAGTAGCCAGCAAAAATTTCTGGTAGCCAGAAGTGCTGGCCGATGTTGCAGATTTTAATATTGCCATTCATCACCAGTATAACATTGCGATGTGCTGATATATCACGTTGTTTCTATGTATTTTCTTTTTATTTAATTATGGGAGTTCAGGGGGGAGGGGGCTTTCATAGTGTTGTCCCAGTATCCTTCGTCTCTCCATTTTCCAGAACAGTGGATAACCCTTCGAATAGAGACAGGAAAAATGCAGCAACTACATGGGGGACGAGGGGGGAGGGCAATGCCCTACCGGTTATTTGGGATGATTCTAAATAATGAAAGCATACCTGCCAAAATCATGAAACGAGAAATCATGAATTTTATCTAAGAAGTTCAGAAGAGTTCTGAAAAAGGCAGAATGCCCTTTTCTGATAAGAAAAAACACTATTCATTAAATAGAAATGATAAGACATTGGTGTCTAAAATAACTTTTAAGGTGAAAGGGCAATTCTTTAAAAGAAAATATAGACAAAACATTGAAAGCGATAAAAAAAAGGAGCAGAGCAAAATATTTTCTAAAAAGCTTGACCTGTCTCTAAGGGGAAGAGGGACAAAAGGTATATAAACTATTAAGGGTAGAAAACCTAACTCAGTAGGACTAGTAATTTTATCACCTAAACTCAGGATTGTGTAGTTACTGTCACAAATAGCTTTAAATTAAAGGTGGAGGCTACTCTTTTACTCACTTTCTAAATGCTTTTTAAAAAGTATGATAATCATCAAAGTGAATAAGTCAGTCATTATCAATATTAAAATCCAAACAAACCAGTCATCAAAAGTTTTAGAAAAAAATGCTAAGTTGGATTGTAAAAAAAAAAATCGCTAGTTTTGGAATAACCCATCACACAAATTTCATGAAAAATGGCCGAAATTTGATGAAATAAACTGCTAGTTTTTTGATAAATTGCTAAAAAGTTAAAACTCATTAGTACAATTGGGGGAAAAAAAAGATTATCTATATAAAATCATAAAAGCTAAACAAATTTTCAAAAATGTTACAAAAAATCCAACAATAATTAGCATAAAACAGGAGTAACCGCCCCTAAAAGGGGAAGGCTTAA
>JAXGGA010022327.1:0-15162 GCA_038373865.1 Uloborus plumipes | reverse complement strand
GAAGAATCTCTTACCAGAAACTTTTTATTGTCAAGAATCTTTTAGCGTGAATTCGAAGCTTTTTTTTCTTCAGTAACTAATACAGTAATTTTTTTCGTTATCGCGTTTTCTTCCAAAAAATCTTTTCGAAAAAACTATTCTGAAAGTTTAGATTTTACTTAATTTTGCGATTTGGTTTTATCATATAGTTAATTACAACATAAAAATGCAACATATTTGTGCATTAAACTACAGACATATTACGTGCTAACATGTTTGTGTAGCAAAATGATGCCAAGTGCTTTTCAGTCTTTGTTAATTTTTAGAGTAGCATCCATGCACACAGCATTTTGTTATTATCCAGAGCAATATGGTAAATATCGAAAAGATAATGGGACTTGAGTTTATAAATTGTGTTGAAATTAAACGATTAAGATATCAAATGTTAATGAAGCTTTATTTTTTATCAATTGTTTTTTTTTTTTTACATTAAGGTTACATTTTGAAACATAATTAATCCATCTTTCTTAACTTTCAGGAGAACATTAGGAAGCAGGAGAAGGGAACCAGCCTACGTCGCAGTTCCGAGAACTCGTTAAGGGGGAGGGTTGCCAGGAGTCTCTGACCTACCTCTCCTTCTATGTACCTTGTGTAAAACTTGCTTGAATTCAGAGCCACATTTTACACCTAGATCGGGTATTCCTCCATTTCGGGGTACCTCCCATATTCATATGTAATAGATTTTTTCCATTTCTGTATTTACACTACTCTTTGTAATTACTCTTGTGTACTTATGGCAATAAAATATTTTTTTGTTTAATTATAGTATTTTTTGTAACATCCATAGATCCAAGAGATACATATTTTCAACTTTTGCCTAAGCGTGTTTCAATTAACGTGAAAGTTCAACTATACTGCCTAGGCATATTTTCTCACTTAAATTTTTGATTTTATTAATCTAAAAGACAGTTTAAAAATAGTTATTTTTTTAGCAAGTTTCTTCTGTACAACATGTTTCAGACATAAAAATTAAATTGTACAAACTTTTAGGGGTGTTAGAGGGGCCATAAGAAGCAAGAATCGCACAGGAAAATAAGGTAGCAGACGCAACGCTAACGCGCTACGTACACCCAAACTATAAAAGTTTGTGAGAATGGCTTGTTTTGCGTCACTCGGTTATTGTGTAATTTCGGGGCATGTAAGACTGGCAGGCAGCATAATGTCAACAACCCCTTTAAACCTATCTTAAAAACTGAGAAATTGGGAAAAATCTTCGTTGTGTATTAAATTTGCTTTTTTTTTTTTTTGCATCCACCTGTTTCTGGTTCGTACACTGCAAAAAAAAAATCCATCAAACTTACGGGAAAAAAAAAAATCCGTCAAATTTACGGAAAAAAACTGGCAGCCTAGGCTGCCAGTTTTTTTCCGTTTATTTAACAGAAATCTTCCGTAATTTTTTAACAGACTCTCCGTTTTTTAGCGGAATATCTCTGTAATTGCAACAGTTTTTAACCGTTTTTTTAACAGATTTTCTCCGTAAAGTGATGAAATCAACCTGTTATAAAAACGGTTAAAAACTGTTGCAATTACAGAGATATTCCGTTAAAAAACGGAGAGTCTGTTAAAAAATTACGGAAGATTTCTGTTAAATAAACGGAAAAAAACTGGCAGCCAGGCTGCCAGTTTTTTTCCGTAAATTTGACGGATTTTTTTTTACAGTGTATACAAGGTTTGTATAACAATATTTGCCTGTACTGAGGTGCTAAATGCATAAGAGTTGGTCGAAATGTAACGTAAGTTACCGTGGAATTGCCCTAAAGATTGTCTAAAACAAGAGTTCCTAATTGTAAAAGGAAATAAAGTTACATTAATAGGTATAAAATTTGCTGTAAACGAATTTTTGGCAAAAATACTTCGGGATGGTTCAAAACAGGGTTTTTACCGTAGTGTCCAAAACCTTGTTCCAAACTTTCTATCAGTCCCAGAAAAATTCTTTCTTTCGGTACTTTTTCCTTTCTTTTAAAGTATGCTTTTACTTCAAAAATCTGGAAAAACATTTCGAGGCATCTACTACATAATATCCACATTATTAATATCATCCGAAGACATGACCTAGCTAAGAACATTTTCTATCAACTCTCCTTTAAAACGATTTTTTTTTTTTTCAAAATCTGTCCATTCGTTTAGGAGCTAGAGTGCTACAGACACCAGCAGGGGGACCCCGATGACAGGTCTTTTGGCAGGCACACGTGACCTGCCAAACTGTTGGGGAATGCATATTCTAAAAAACAAAATTTTTAATTCTAACTAATTTGACCGCGCAAAATCAGAAGAACAACTACCCCAACACTAAAGAACTTTAAATGTATAACATACATTATCCAGGTTCAAAATAATTACGTTCATTTTTTTTTTTTACTCTCTGCTTCTGGCTGCCTTATTTGAAACTTTTTCAGGCATAAATTTTATAATTATATGTCGCTGTTTATTATATTAAAAAAATAATTTTAACTAGAAAGTACTTTTTTTACAAAATCTGGCTCTTTGTAAGAGAGAGAAAGATAAAAGAGGATCTCTTTATCTTGTGTAGTGCAGTGAAAAGTCAATTTTTGTAATAAAAGATGGATTTCAGCACAGAATTAATTTTTATTTTCCCAAATCAAAAATTTCAACTTTTAAGCGCTTTTTTCGAGCATTTGTCAATCATAACACATCAAAGAGAAATTAAATGCTAAATGCAAGCTAATGACTAAAATTCTCTCATAATGCATAATAAATAAAAATACATCATTTTTTCATGTTTTAAAACTATTTTACGTTACGTAGTTTGTGTAGTACTTAACTACATTGTTAAGAACGTGTTTGTACTTATAAGCTACGATAAACTTAAGAATACTAATGATTTTGCTTATGATCGTCTTCAATACATTCTCTCTTTTTTTTTTTTGAACTTACCTTTGTCATTGTAATATAACTTATTCATGATTGAGCAAAGATATTTGTTTTAACCATTTTTTTTGTTATATAGTCATTTAAGGACATCTCGACACTCAGGAGATCTCGACACTTTTAAGGAAATCCCCCAGTAGACCCCCCTGCACCCTGGTGGCGAAAGTGGAAACTGTCGTATTGAAATGACCTGAGAGTGTCGTGCGTCATTTTCAATCGAAGGTGTAGTGAAGTCTGAGATTCATCAAGAAAATAACCATCATTTATGTGTCAGGTAAGTGTTTCATAGTTTATAATGCATGTAGTATAAGATTGACTTTTGTAACAATGATAAATGGGGACGATGGCTTTGATTTTTGGTGATTTTCGAATGGCTGGCTAGTAAGATTAGACATTCAAGAACATGGTTGCGCAAGCAAAAAGTTTGCATAACCTGTCAGAGGGCAGTGCTGCCATCTTTCATATAAATGTGTAACTTGGGGAGATCTCGACATTCTGTTATGGGGAGATCTCGACAGTCGAGTTCTCCCTTATCGGCCTGTCGAATTCTCCCTGATTAGTACATTGTAAGTCTTGTATGCTGATATTTCTTTTCTCGATAGTTTGCGAACAAATTAATATTTTTTTCTTCTTTTTTATGTTATTTTAGGGTTGAAAATGCCTCGCATTTATGATTATAAAGGAGTACTTGGAAAATGGAAGCCTGAAGATATGGTGGCTGCCATACGAGAGGTGAAAGAGAACAAAATGCCACTAGCAACTGCGGCCAAAAAATTTGACGTCCCGAGGAATACATTAAGGACCAGGGTACTAACAGGTGCAGTATCAAACCGGCAAATTAGAAAGGGAGCAACATTAGATGATGCTATGGAAAAGGAACTGGTTGAACATTTATTGCTGCTGGATTCCAAGGGGTTTGGCATGACCGTAAATGATATTAGGAAACTAGTATTTAAATTTGCTGAGAAAAGGAATCTAACGCACCGGTTCAACAAAGACAGCAGCATGGCAGGATATAACTGGGTATATTCTTTCTTAGAAAGACACCCCAATTTGTCAGTAAGGAAAGCTCAAGGCTTGTCCTATGCACGTTCCAGAGGTCTCAATAGAGACGAAGTACGAAAATTTTTTGACAATTTACGCGAAATGTATGATGCGTTGGACCTGTGGGAAGAACCAGCAAGAATTTTTAATGCCGATGAAACTGGACTGCAGCTAATTTTTAAACCTGGTAAAGTGATTTCTTCCAAAGGCAAAAAGGATGTGTACCACTCCACGACAGGAGAAAAGGGGTCTACTGTTACTGCTATGGTTTGTAGGAGCGCAACAGGAAGTGCCATCCCTCCCTTTGTCATATGATGAAGGGTATTAGGAAAAAACCGTCGTATGCCAAAGGTTTACCAAATGGATCAACTTTAGAGATGTCAGACTCTGGATACATGACCAGCGAAGTATTCAACAAATTTCTTGACCATCTGAACAAATACAGACCAAAAGGCAAAATTTTACTCATTATAGATGGACACGCCTCTCACTGCAAAGATCTGGATACACTGAACAAAGCGTCACTGTTCGGAATTGAGATGCTATGCCCCCTCCACATAGCACTCACAAATGCCAACCCCTTGATGCTTCATATTTCAAGAGCCTGAAACATTTTTACAATGAAGCATGCAGGAATTTTGTTCATCACCATCCAGGGAAGGGGATCACCAAAGAAGACTTTGCAGAAGTATTCAAACAAGCTTGGGAAAAGTCTGCTACGCCAGGGAACTTTACTAATGGCTTTAGAAAATGTGGAATCTATCCATATAACCCAGACATTTTGGAAGAACATATACTTGAACCTGAACTTATGTCTACAACAAATGGTACCGTTATGGTACAGGAAGATGATAACATTCAAAGGTCATCATCACCATCCACTTCATCAGCTTCTACGTCATTTTCGAGTTTATCTCCTGTACCAGTAGTACAGATACACTCTGTACGGAATGGGAGAAAAAAACAAGAATCTGCCGTTTTAACATCCGTAGAGTACAGGAACCAAATGCGCAGAAAAACACCAACACAGGGATCTAGACGTTCGGGAGGAACTCAGCCCAGTTCCTCGAGAGATCTCCATGATAGTGAAAATTACTGTGGCGAGTGTGGTGGGTATTACTTTGATGATACCGACGGACAGAAGTGGGTGAAATGTGTTGGAGAATGTAATACGTGGTTCCACAAGGCTTGAGGAAAAATGGAAAAGAAACCCAGTTTACATGCAACAAATGTACATAGTTAAAAGGGCGATATATATTGTTGCATTGTAATATATGTTTATTACGCAAATCTCTCTTTTCAATATTTCACAGAAGTAAAAAAACATTGTTTTGAATTGTACCTGCCAGCCCGTAGGTGCCTGTCGAGATCTCCCGCAGTTAAGGGAGAAGTGGACATTTTGCTTTTATTTTTTCATAGTATTTATATGACCTATGATGTTTTTCAGGGTAAACCATTACACAGGAATAATACAGCCTAATAATGGAATAATTGTTTTCTGTAAAAATAAATAATAAAATCCTTAAATATTAACCAGTTATTTATGATTTTTCCTTAAGGTGTCGAGATGTCCTTAAATGACCCTAATTTTGTTTCTTTTTTCCCCACTTTTTCCTTTTGTTCCCTTTTTTATTAATATAATTTTTATTTATTTCGTTGTTTACTATTTTTTGCTACAGTTGTGTTTTTATAATTTTAATGAGTGCGTTTTAAATGACTATTTTTTGCTTACCTTATACTCTTTTTTTTTTTGTTGCAAAGAGTGATCTATTTCTTCCTAAATTAGATATCAAGTTGGGTCACTAGGCTCTTAATTGCTATTGCAAGTTTTACCCCTGAAAATAACTTAGTTAAATATGCAACATTTCAGCAATTTCTCAGATTTAATATTTGTAATCCCCTTCCTCTTTTCTCTTGCTCTTATTCCTTGTTGATTAATGTTTGTTTGCCTCGTTTTTCCTCACATGTTTTTAATCTCAACTACTTCATATAAGGCCTCAAAATGCAGAATTTTAAGCCTATTTTTCAAAAATCCCGCCCCCTAAATTAAGGATAAACAAGTCTACACCCTACTTAAAAAAGGTCATAGCATCGCTTTTCTAATATCCATGCCACTACAAGGTCAACCCATAGAAGAATAAGAAAATACAGAAAAGAACTATGTTTTTCAAATTTAGGTATGTAGACATTACATATGTTTACTTTAATTTGTCACATTGAATGGAAACATTTATCATTATTAGTTTTCATGTAATTAATGATTTAAAAACATGGGGTGATTTGGGTATATAGTTAATTTACATATCAGAAGGACAAATAATTATTTTATTGGACTACAAAACAGGAATTTATGTGCCTCCTAACTACCTGAGGTTATATATGCTGCTATAATATACTTATATCTCTCACAGAACAAATACTGCCCAGTCAATAATCGATTTGTCATTTTGTGCATTTTATGTATTCGTTACTTTAAATTTGTTTTATTTGTAGCCTGGAATTTATCTTAATACTAACAAAAATTAGTTTTTATATTATCTCATTTATATTATACCTACAGACAACATAAGTTCGAAAAAATTAAGTAGGGTAGTTGCTAAAACCAGGCTTTGCTCTCTAACCATTACTATACCCAAATTCCCCCACCCATGGGGTAATTTAGGTATAGTGAAACTTAATTGGCCATTAATATGCAAATGGAACTATTAACTTAAAATTTGATAAAAACTACTCTAGAAAGTCACAGTGCTAAGCTGAAACAAGAAAAAGAAAAAAAAAAAATATTAGTAGGGGAAGACCGCCTATATTGGACCCCCTAAGAACAGGAGGCCTATGTCGCTCAATGTGAAGGAAAACAGAAATGCGAAATAGGGGATCATAAGCTAAATTTAATCAGGAACTGCCCTAGGAGCTTATATTTTCTGAAAATAGTAAAATTATTTTTTTTAAAATTATCTTATAAAAAGTTACAAAAGTTCAATTTAGGAATATACGCGCCTAAATTGAACCATGCGCTTCCTAAATTGGACCGTACCAGGAAATCATAGAATAATTTATATTTTAACTATACAGCTTTTTTCCAGGATTTACAATAGAATTTCTTTTTCTTCGGCCTCACTTAGGCGGTATTGATAAACTCGCCGATGGCATTTCATACACTCAAACATGTTTTGCACTTATGACAAATATTGCAATAACAATTGTTTTGCGCAATTTCTTGCTTCTTCTTGTGTGACTTTTTCTGCTCTATACCTCTTTTACACAGCGTTAGAATGATTACCGAGATAGCTTTCCTTTTTGTTCCTTCTATTTTTTAGGCAAAGGTGATATGTGAGCCGGCTTTACAAAATCATAGAGTTGACAATCATGTTCTGATGAGAACTATCTGCCGATTCTGCAGTACTTGTACTAATTTAAGTCGAAGCTAGTTCTTGTACATGGTGTACAACTTACACGGAACATGTAACCTGTTCACTTTGAGTAGTTTTATCCAGACTACTTGCCTCTAATTCTGCTGCAACCAAGTCAATGTCATTAAACACATGTCAATTAACAGGCCAAACTTCTGTTCTTTGGAATCAACTCTCAGCATTTGCCATGGCCATGATTGCGGTTTGCCCATAAGAGCTTAAAAACAGTTCTCCTATGCCATATTAGATAATAGATCTCATTAGATGTTCTCGCATCCATGTATCACATGCTCGATTAAAATATGTAGATAGACACTGAATAAAGACCACTTATATAAGCATGATGTGCTTAAAGAGAAAGCATTATTATATCGCTCTTGTTAGCCAAGTTTATTGCATCAATGTTCTTTATGTAAGTGATGTGCCTATCCATTAGTAGAAGGACATTCTTTTTACATTGCTTGACTTAACTGTTTTGATGAAATGTTGTATCATTTTTGTGAATTATCGTTTGTGATCCATTTTTTTTGAACAAACATATTGCTCATCAGGGAAGCTTTTACGATAAGCTCATACATGGAACGTAATCTTTTGAAAATAAGCACGGTGAACTTGCGACTCTGTTGCACTCATGCAGCAAATAACCAGTGTGCTTCTACCACGTTCACCACTCATTACTGCTCCAACCTGGTGTTTACCTCTATACGTCAATATATTTTGGGGCTTTTGAACAGTGAAAAGACCAGTTTCATCTACATTTAACATTTTAGTAGCATAAAATCGTTACGAAAATACCGAAGAATTTCATATTTTTCTCTCGGTAAACCAGCCTAAATTTCATTTAAGTTAATAACTATGTTTAACAACCTGAAACTGCAGCTTAATGGATGAAGAGAAAAAAAAACATACGTTTTAAGAAGTTGCAGCTTTTGCTTGATAAAAATGTGCTTAATGAAAAAGTTTAGATGAATATCGTGAATAGGTGTTAAAGTATGCTTAAAATAATTTTAACTTCGAAATTAAATAAGACGATTCACTTATTTTATGTTACGATTAATAAAAAGTCTTGTTTAAAATCATTCTTAAATTGGACTACCGGTCCAATATAGGAAAATTTTTTCGGTCCAATAAAGGAAAACACGCCATTTTTTATTCTTCAGCTCATTGCTCTGTCAAAAATTATCACAATCGCGCAAGTAAATACATCGATATAATCCTTATTAAACATAGATTATAATACTGTTACAGTATTTTACTGCGATTCACAAGTTTTTGAGTTATCCTTTTAGAAATAAGTCCGCAAAATAAGATTTCGCACGTTTTTAACACAAATCAATCCGTAACTCACGCTAAACAGTTCGAAGACCGGTGAAACTTCATACACATTGATTTTATTCCTAAAACTTTATATTTCTACTGTTGAAGTGTAGCACAGATTTCCGTACTAGATTTTAAGCCCGAGGTCCAATTTAAGAAGTGGTCCAATATATGCGGTCTTCCCCTATACATTCTTTACAGGACTGGAAAGCTCAAAGTAGGTCATTTTTATACCTAAATTACTCCAACCCACCCTACATATTTATGATAGTTTATCTTAAAGCATGAAATACACTTTTTCTGTGAATACGGTATTTGAGGCATCAAACTAGCATAATCTTTGAGCCATCCAAGAGGTTGATGATGATTATGAAAACATTTTTGACCCTCTCTATAAAATTTTGTACCCTCAATTGTTAATTATATGTTACTAGCTTTATACCCGGCGTTGCCCGGGTGCGTATTAATATAAAACTTTAGCTTCTCAAAAATTCTAATAAAAATTTAACGCAAAACTTGTTCATAAACAACGTTCTTAGTTTCACCTTCAGGCGCAAAAATAAATAAATTTAGTCTTGATGTAGTAGTTCTCTCTTGTTGTTCTTTTAGACGAAACTGACGCTGACTCACTGTCTCCGATAGTCTTGATGTAGTAGTTCTCTCTTGTTGTTCTTTTAGACGAAACTGACGCTGACTCACTGTCTCCGATTGTCTTGATCTAGTTGCTCTATCTCTCAGATCTCTTAGACGATACTCACGCTGCTCATTGCTTTCTAATGCTCTAGCCGTAATATTTCTAATGTGCACTGTCGCTAGTCTTCGATTTCTCTCCTCAGGACTCTCATTTTCACGTTTTTCAGACTTTTTTTTTTGCCTTAGGATGAACTTGTCCTATTGCTTTCCGTTTCTTCGGAGGCATTTTTGCAGAGTGGTAGCTAAATATACTTACAATTCAAAAAATTTATGTTTTTCGACTTCGTTGTTTCCGAGCCTCGAGGTAGAAAGATTGATAAATCAGAAATAAATTACTTTCTCGCTTTAAAGGTTTATCTCTATCAATTGAAAAGAAAAAAAAAGCAGTTTAATTGTTTTTGACTTATTTCATGCTAAAATGAAATAGGTGAGCCTTGAAATGAAAATTCATTGTTGAAATTTTAATCTGTGTTGGAAAATGCTAATATTTAAATATCATAAATTTTATCAATTTGTAACCTAAAGGCTCATGTCGATTAAAAAAATAGGCCTAATAACAGGCTAGATTCCTATAAAAGGGTCATTTTTTGCCAAAAAACTTGAATTTGAGCTTTTTAGATTTTTTAAAATTTCAAGACCCCGCCTATGAGAATTCTAGGGCATCAAGGAACCTCTGTGTCAAGTTTGATGAAAATCTGACGCAAACTGTAGATTTGTATAGAGAACAAGTATACATACACTCATTTTTATAGATATAGATTGTTTTTCATTGATATCGTTAACATTAATTAGTAACACATTGATATTGATCAAATGTGATTCAGAAATTAACTTAACAAATATATTTATATATGAATGGTAATGAATACATACATTATATAACAATACCTGCGAATAGAAATAAATCTTAAGCTCAGAAAAACCCACAAATACCCAGAAAAACATGGGTGGGTTGGGTTTTGGTCAACCCTCAGTGAATTCCAAACATTTACTGTAATTCAGGAATTTTTACCTTTCACTTCTGTCCAGGTTTCATGTGATGATTAGATATTTCAGTTGCCAGTATCAAAAATTGGATTAATTAATTTTTTTTACTTGTGAGGCACTCCGAATTTTTTACCAATTTAAAAGCGAAGTAACAGCAAAATGGGTTCAGTCATGACTAAAATCAAGTTACACATTTCTGAGTTTTATTTTTTCTAGCAGTGCATTTAAGTGTTTGCGGTTAATTTTAGGAAATAATGCAATCAATTATCAATGATACCTAATGGCTACATTAGTTGTGATTAAGGCTTAAATTAACTTTTTTTGAACAGTATTCTTTTTAATATTTGAGTTTTTTGTAGTTATGTAAAAATATGAAGAGTAGAAAATGAAAAACATACAGTCAAACGTTTATTTTCATCATTTTACTTATGCTTTTAGTTAAAATTATTTGAATTAAGCATTTTGGGGGGGGGGGGGGGGGGGGGGGGGGGGAACCAAAATTATTTGGATGGTTCAGACAGAAAAAAAGGATGTGAATTTAACAAGCGGTATGGTATTTCCTTTGCAGGTAACCACAGATTCTGATGCTGGCAATCAACTGATCACTGATTCTTGTAACCAATTAACCACTGAGTCTGGTAACCAATTGACCGCTGAATCTGGTAACCAGTTGACCACTGATTCTAGTAACCACACTGAAGAGAATTAGAATGCATGTATTGAGCAGGGTGTAAAAAAATCAATGATTTTTTTTAATCAAAAAATCGGATTTTTTTTTTATTTAAATCGGATTTTTTTGATTTTTTTTTATAAAAAAATTAGAAACTTCAGTTATTAATTAATTTACATTTATGAACAACTTTCCTTTAAGTTTTAAAAAATACAAAAACCCTTTGAAGTAAAGCTTTACCAAAAAACTATAATGTAAAACTGGATTCAATGCAAATACATATGATTGCTTTTGTAATAACTGTCTAATATTTATGTTCAACAGATACCATATGTTAAAATGGAATTGCTACTGAGAATGTCCACTCTAGATATAGGTGAAAGACTGGGAAAGAAGTCAGACTTAAAGAAAATTTAAAATGCTTTTCACCAGTATAAGGAACCCAGAAAAAAGTGTTAGGAACCAATCTGAAAATAATCCTGTCTTAGGATAAAAACCAAATGGGGCAGGAAGCTCAACCCAATCCTCACTTCATTCAGCTCCCCCCCCCCTTTTATTTTGCTTTGGTTTTGTAAAGATGGAATCATTCCATTTTATCCACTATGCAAGGCATAGAAAATTACTGTCTGTTTGCGTATTGTGCGCCTGGCAGCCACGAAAGCTTCCATTTGAAAAAGGGGAGATAGGTTTAGGATGCGCACTTCCCAATGCCTTCAGCTTTTGTTTGCTTGCTACTTCCTTGTTGCATTTCCCCCCTATTTCGAGAAAGTCAGAAGAGACTTATCGCGTGCGCAGATGCGGCGGAGGTCGCACGAAAAAATTTTAGACAGTAATCTTCTGTCTGGTTGTTTTTGTTTTTTCTTCTACTGAAAGTATATCACACATCCTATCATGTCCCTCCCCCCTCAATTCACTCTTTGTAGCACCTGCCCTGCATGTATTTTCTTTATTTCACATTAGACAAAACAAATAGCACTATTTTTATTAAAATCACTTTGTATAATTTTACTCTATTTAATCAAATTTTAAAAATAATAATCAATAAGTTACTTCAACTTTCATATTTTAACTGTTCAACTGGAAGCTTATACAAAAACTACCCCTTAAAAAATTAAAAAAATAAAATAAAAAAGAAGCTGATTAAGGTTTTTAAGCGAAAAAATACTTATTGCAAGTAAAAAATTTAACAATTAAAAGCTCATTTGCTAAACATTTAATACACTTCCCACCAAAAAAGTAATTACAATCGATAAAAAATAAAAGTCAAGGTTGAAAAAAAAAGAACTATGGATATAATATGCTTCAGTTAGCTTATGTTAAAATAGCTGTCAAATTCGAAAATAATTGAAATAACAAGATGTGAACAATTATTGAAATCCCTAACAGTGTAGAATTTTGGGCGCAGCTTGTTCTTGATGTCTGTAAGTTCCTGAAAATAAATTTTTACTTAATCAGCTGTTTATTATTAAAATTCAGTTAAAGGAAAGTTAAATAAGTCAGTTCCTTCAATCTACTAAACTTTGAGCCGATTTTCCCCCAATATATATCAAATAAATAGATCCGGCCTCTTCCTCAGTAGCTATGGCTATTAAGCAAATCCCTTTTTACCCAAAAGCTGAAGTAGCGAAGAGGTTATTCCAAAATCTAAGCCCAGGCCCGTCATTTAGGGGGGGGGGGCAGGGGGGGGGGGTCAATTGCCCCCTCCCTGACTTTGAGAAATCAATGTATTTACATACAAGTCATACATGTGATTACTTTCAAAACAATTTGGCATGTTGTGACTAGTTGGTTCGACGGGGCAAAAGTTCTATTATAATTTTTATTTTTAACTTTATTCGGTTTCTTTAACTCTGTTTTATTTTATTTATTTTTTTCAAATTGAAATTTTTTACCAAAACCAAGCAAGCGAAGAATGCTTTCTTTTCAAGCTGGGTAGATCGCTGTAGCCGTACATTCATCTAGAAATCATGGAAATTTCAAACGGATTGAAAATTTTAGAGTGAATGGGAAATTTTTTAAGGCAGATCGGTAGAAGGACAGAACTATGTCTTGACAATTCTTGACAATCAAATTGGCTGATTTCAGCCAATTGGCTGAAGAATCACATGTATGACAAGTGGGGGTGGTTTTTGTTGTTTTCTGGTGAAATTGTATTGTTTTTACCCTTTGCCCCCCCCCCTGGAAAAACTTGAAATGACGTGCCTGTCTAAGCCCCTCCCTGATTACTATTTAAACAAATAATAGTGGATCTGTCCATAATAAAAGGCAAAGGGATGTTCTTTTTTAGGTGACAAAGAAATAAGAATAAAAAAATAATGGGTTTCAAATTAATAAGCCTTGAAATTTTATTCAATTTGAATGATTAATATCTCCTGTTACTTAACTTTCTGTCTCTTATATTTATTTGGCGAATTGATTTAAACTTTAACATGACTTTAAGTGGAATTTAAAAGGTTGTGAAGCGCATTTGAACTAAAGGATATAATAATTTTTCTTCAGAGGGGGTTGGAGTAAATTTAAATTTAATTAGTTGAATTCCTTTACATTTTTTGCACGGGCATCGCCGTGCGGGTACTACTAGTTAATAAATAAAATCAAATATGGCGGAAAAAAATTCAGGATTTTAGAATGAAAACTTGCTTTGCAAAAAAAAAGAAGTCTCCGAAAAAATAGCTCCAGTGAAAATAAGTTGCTTTTTAGCCTGTTTGTGTTCAAAAAAAGCCTCCAAAGTCGCTTAGCGCCAAAAAAAAGCTGCAAAAAGTAGTATTTAAGTAGCTTGTGGCAACCCTGAGACGCTGCTTCTGTTCTATTTTCACGCGAGAGTAGGGGGCGGGGGGGGGGGGGCTGCGCACGCGCCAAGTCTCTTTGGACTTTCTCGAAATGGGGAGGAAAAGCAACGCGGAAGTAGTAAGCGAACTAAAGCTGAAGGCATTGGGTAGTGCGCATCCAAAACCTAACTCCCCTTTTTCAGATGGAAGCGTCAGGCGCCCAAAACGCAAACAGACAGTACATATATTTTTTTTTACTACAGAAACTGGGTAAAATAGCAAGGGAGAAAGAATTATGTTCAGGGATGAAACATAATTCACGTTGTATCAAGCCTCACACTTCGACGTTAAAAATAAATAAATAAATAAAAAGATATTCATTGATATTTGAAAAGCCGAAAACGGTCGATATTCTAAGGAAAAGCTGCTGCCCGATCTTTTTCAGTTCCTAAAATGTAGCTTGATTTTTAAGGAAAAACATTTTTGCAAACTTTATAGGATAATTTCTTTTATATTATTTCTCAAAAAAGCTGAACGATTTTTTTTTTTTCAATTAACAATGTCGAGAAAATGCAAATTAACAGACACGCCTTATTTCTCTGAAGTTATCCAATTTTAGAATCGATACTATTTATTTTAATTTATTTATTTCAAAACACAATATTCACTTATTTTATTGCAGAAAATGGCTTTGGGTTTCGGGACTTCCATCATAAGGATTGAGCTTTTCTCATTGGAAAACAATAGAAGTAGAAAAGAAAATAAATATTCAAATGATACAGCTTACCTCATTTATCTGAAACATGTCGGTAATCTTCGTACTCTTTGTTCTTTTTTTCTAACTCTTTTAATTTCTGTTTCGCAGAAGGCATCGTGCCGCGTATTTACCTTAACCTTAGGTGTCTTGCGGTTGCACTCACGTACTTATCGGACAAGGAATGTGGACATGAGATTGAGATCCTGAGTTTTTGTAGGAAACTGATTATATTTTTCTGGAACAGACACACATACCCCTAGTCTAACTCTGACTGGGAAAATACTGGAAAGAATTCACCCCCCATCCTCTCAATTCCGGGCGAGACCAATTTGCCTCAACTACTTTGTCCAAAACTGACGTCATCATTTCTATTGTCCAACCGTCTGTCCAATTGAGTCCAAGATTTTGGGTGCGGAGCGATAAAATTGAGCCGAATTGCTTTTCTAACCAATAGGAAAGCTCTGCAGAACTTCGTCACAGATCGACGCCATCAGGAGTGGCCAGCTTAAGGGATAATTTTTTTTTTTTCTGGCAGACGATATTGCACGGCAACCCTGCACAGCAACGATGACGTAGTAGGAAAAAAAG